>JBBYHQ010329277.1:0-14482 GCA_038382645.1 Spergularia azorica
ATGGAATCAACAGCGTACCTGCCACCTCAATAACTGAACTATTAAATACACATCTGCTACCATAAAACTCAAACTAGTAGAATAACGAAATACATTTTACTCTTATAAACAACTTGCTCACCTCAAAAACTCGTGAGCATCTTCTTGTTTTCCATGTCCGAGATGACTAATGTTAGAGAGTATACGGATAGGGGACAGTGGGGAGTAGCCCTCCCTTGCCTTTTGGATAAGATGTTCAAATTCACAGATAAAACACCATTCCTCCCTCCAGCCTGACAAAACAAATGCAAGCAAAAAGAGAACATCAACCAACCCCGTCTGATTCAAGATGTTTAAAATCAAGAAACACTTGAGATGAAATACTTACATTCTTTTGAATGAAGCGCTTGAGCAAGATACAGCGTCAAAGGCCGAGTGTAGGCAAGACATTGGAGAACAGCATTTGCATAGCAGCTGCAAAATGCAAAACAACATGATTGGTTTCGGCAAGACTGAAACATAAGTAAGAGGTTATCTGATTATATCAAACAAGTTTGCAGGCTCGATTCTCGCCCAACCTTTGTATAAATGATTCATTTATTTCTACTTTCCCATCACCAGCCATATTATATTACTTTTCCCCCACTTTTGTTCCTCCATTACGGGCAAAAAATCAGACCAAAAAGTAGCCAAATGTTCTGGAAACTTTACCATAGACAGCATTGGAGTGCCCTTATTAAGTTTGAGGAGCCGGTTCCAATGTTTGGGTAGTTCTTTAAGCCCCTTTCACACACGCTACCTGATGAGGTTAGCATGCTTTTATACCGATCTTGAGAACATACCATAGATTTTTGGCTCAAATATGTTTCTAAACCCCGCAATCTTACTTCTGTGGTCATCCACAAAAGATTGAGCTGTTTTTGTTCAGTGACTATTTCAATTTAAAAAACGTGGATTATAGCCTTTGTATGTCCAATTTTGGTTATTTCAATCATTTTTTTCTGAGTGATTAAATGTTCTTTAAACATTACCATGGGCACCTTGTGAGTGCCCTTGATGAATATGAGGAGACGACTACTGTGTTTGGGGATTGTTAAACCCCTCCGCCTCCAATCACCCGTAAAGCTAACATGTGTTCTGGGCCGACTTGGGGCACTAAAATCATGCCAAGAAACATAATATGACCCCTACAAGCAGGGACGAAGCCAGGATGAAAAGTTGAGGGGGGCTCAAGTTGAAAATTTTAGAGAGTAAAAACGACTTCAAAAAAACATGAAAAAATAAAAGGGGAAAAAGAAAAAAATGAGGGGGGAGAAAAATTAGAGGTAAAAGAATGTGGGAAAAAAATTAGAGCTCAAAAATGAGGTAAAAGAATCATATGAAAAGAGATTAACGGGGTAAAGGAAAACAAATGACGAAAATGGGCAAAAATGTAGCTTCCAGGATTCGAAACCTGGTCCCTCGGATAGAATTGGATAAGAAAACCATTGTGGCAAGTTGTATCTTTATGATTCATCCCACACTGAAAACTATATATTACTGAAATCTGAGGGGGCCTGGGGCCCCTGTGGGCCCTGCCTAAGCTCCGTCCCTGCCTACAAGCTCCTGCAAAATTATGAGCCATTTTTGTTTCAAAACCATTTTGAGCCATAAAAACGTGGATTATATATTTCAGTTTTGGCCAATTTTGAACATTTTTTTAAAAGTAGCCAAATGTACTTGAAACTTCACCGTAGACAGCATCGGAGTGCCCTTGCTTGATTTTAAGGGCAGTTCTTTTGTTTAGGTTGTTGTATAAGTTCTTTTGTTTAGGAAGCTTGCGTATGGTTTTTTGCCAATTTTGAGATACTACAATACTTTTTTGGCTCTAAAATTTTGCTAAAACCCACAATCTTACTCCTATGACATTCCATGAAATTTTGAGCCGTTTCTATTACGGGACTATTTCGGGTCAAAAACCGTTGATTATATAGCCTTTGGTTTTGTCCAAATTTGGTAATCTGGGTCAGTTTTTTCAAAGTGTCTAAATGTTCTTAAATCATTACCGTGGACACCCCGAGAGTACCCGTGATAAGATTTGAGGAGCCCGTTCCCCAGTTTGGGGGTCTTTCAAGCCCCTCCGTGGCTTATGATTGTGTTTGGGGACACATTACAAACATACTTTATAGCAACATCAAACAACTAGATTAAATTAGTAGGGTATAGTCTAATAGCCATAATTGGCAGTCTAATGAACCCTACTTAAGGCAAATCGAGTCCGACGAAGGGTAGAGAAACAAATGACATTATTTTTTGATATGGAGAAATGAATGACATGGAAGTCAGAATAATTGGATCTAGCCATGTTATTACTTTTGAGCAGCTTTAGCTTCAACGATTGTGATAATACCAAATGAGGCAATGATTCACACTCCCGTACTTGTCTTTTATCCTTCTCTTCTCCATATCCCTCCTTGTCTCTCTAACTAGGGACATATTACATTATAATTGTAATCAGTTCCTAACTATCAAAATAACCCTTCCCCCAATCAGTCGAGAGTCCAGCGATAATATGCTTTTCACTCTAATGGAAGAAGTTGAAGAGTTTTACCTGTTTCCACAATTAATAAGGCCAAAGGGCTTCAATTCCACTTCCTTGGAGGAGTACAATTTCAAGAAAGTACCGTAATGAAATATTGCCTGTAAAGTTGCAAAAACACATATTAGTAACAACAAAACAGATATTTTTGCATGGAAAAGTATGTGACGCTCTAAAATACCATGTAATTTTGGTTCCCAGAGGTTTCACGCATACTATTCTGATGATGCGTCTTCTTGTTGTGAGAAGCCTTTAAACTATGCACGACTTTCTGAAGAGAGGATTTGAGGCCAAAATGTGGCAAGTGACTTGAACTACTTCTGCTCCTCGACTGCAATGAACTATTACCAGAATCTCCATTGGCAAAGGTTTTTACTTCAGCGTGCTTGCTGCTTTGTGAATACTCTGGTCCCTCATTTTGCAAAAGATTTACATCCGAAACCTCTTTTGTTTCAATACGGTGTACATCGCGTAACATGGATCCTTCTGAAGGATAATTTTTCTTCTTCTCTGATGAAATATCGAAACTGGAGCCCCTGGATTTCCTTCTGTCAGTATGCCTTGAGTGCTCTCTGTTCAGCTTTTTCACTGAATGCACCAAACCAGGGGAGACCGATCCCAACGAACTATTGAGATCCGCTGTATTATTGTGATCCTTTTCTGGACCCATATTACGGCCATTGTTGTCAACATCAGGCCACACATGTGCATTGAGGTGATTTGATCTGGTAGTGAAGTCCACAGGGTCACTGGTTGCAGTCGACAAGCGTGGCATCTTATTGTGGGGATCAGCATTTTCGAGATCCATCTGACTGATGGTCTCTTCAGTGGATTTGCATACTCCTTCAACTGAATCAGAGCCATTTGTCTCACACTGCTCCGAAGTTTCTACTGTTCCATTCAATTCGTCCCCATCAAAGCCACTAACAGCTGGAGGATGGCATTCGTACTTGTGGCCTTGTCTCCAATGCATGATTTGGCACTTACTGGAACTGCAATGGACAAGTGACAACATAAAACACATCAGTCAATGGAGGAAGTAACACTAGTTTCAAGTTCCAAAGCATGAAAACAAACCTAGAAAAACAAATATCAACTATAGTAACAAGAAGGCAACAAAGTGAGCAAAAGCGCACTTTATCTACATTAGGTAAACAACAAACAAGAAATCAACACCAATTATAGGCAGATTAATGTAAAATAAGAGCTACATAAACAATAGCAGAACTAATATATGCTTCAACGACTTAACCAACTAAAAGGCTTGATTGGACATAAATCAAGGATAAGCCCATGATTTTGTGAACAGTGTTTAATTGACATGTTATGTGAGAACATCCAATGGCAATGGAAATACGTCAGAAAGCACATAATAGTTTGATTTCTTAGGAACGGAAAGATAATTCTCTCAGTCAATGTCTATCGTCTGAAAAGCTCTACCGTCATCAACAAATCTTATGCCTAACTGCTTATTTGGCAAGAAGCACTAGAATCGTTCATTCCAACCACAATGGCCATTGTACAAACTTTTGGTTAGTTTTCTTCTTACATTGTTATGACGGCCTTGCTAGGTTGTGTTACAATCAAAGAGGCACAAGACATGTTCTTTGCCCCATATCATCGTTGTTGATCATATCTTCCAAGTTTGTTTAAGCTATGAACACATTACAAATACCGTTGATCATATCTCCCAAGTTTGTTCAACATCTAAACAGGCTACAAATACCATTTCCGCTACTTGATACTAATAAACTTTTAAGGGCTTACTTCGAATGGAAACAATTAATAAATGTTGGATTCTCACTCATTTTTCTCTACCAACCACCATCACTTACTCCTTCCTCCCTTTGTTTCTAGTCCATTACCCCCATTGACAATTCTTTTCATTCCGACGATGCTCAAAACCCTCGATCTTTCTCAGATTTCTTTCGGTTTCTACCTAAAACGAACACCAAATACATACTACAAATCGACAAATTACCTCCAAAATCAAGTAAATTACTACTTACTAAAACCACACGTATCGAAACCCGAGCTAATTCAATCCCTCTAAACTAATCACACTAAGCTCAATCATATAAAACACTAATCACACTCAATTTCAATCAAACAATAAAATAAAAATCGAATGCGAAATCAACAACAAAGTTGAAACAATATACCAGTAACGAACCGCCTTACACCGAGAACACCGTGTAGTCGTAAAAGCGCAACACACAGCACACTCATACGGCAGCGTTTGCGTCGGCGGCGCCGCCTTACCAACCGGCGGCGATTTCTTATCATACACGCTATAAGACGCCGACGCCGACACCGGCGACGATTTATTACTACTAGTATACACATCATAAGACGGCGGCGACGGTTTATTATTATACACATCATAAGACGGCGACGTCGCAACAACATCTTCAGACACCTCCGCCGCCATAAACAACACATCACGGCGGAGCTCAACCTTCTTATCATCCTCATTCTTCAAAGTCCACCGCACAACCAACGTGAAAATAAGCATGGCGACCAGTAAAACAAGCTGAACCGCTAGCATTTACCCCGCGCCAAGGAGAAGGGGGATCAGAAACCCTAGAATCTGAGCCGCCTCACACATAAAGGCCGTCCGATCAGTGACGTGGAGTGATGAGAGCCGTTAATTATTCGGCCTAGGTAGTGACGGCGGCGGCGACGGTGGCGGTGCAAGGCTGGTAATAAGACGGAAACGGAGGGGTAAACTGGGAAATTAGGTTTTTGCATCTGAGAAAAGATTTAGCCCCCTTTTTTAGGAGAGAGGAGAGAGAATAGTTAGGGTAAAACTAATTAAGGGATGGGCGTCGATAATATCAATTTGGTGAGAGTCGTAGATGATTTTTTGGTGTGTAGTACTAGTTGTTTTGGTTGTTTTTGGTGTGAAAAAGACAACGTGTTTTTTTTTATTTTTTGGTTGTTTCTTTTTGGCGACGGTAAATAGTAAAGATGGTAGAAATTTTGGGCGAAATTTTTGAAGTGGTTGCGAATTACACTACCTACTTGCAGCTTTCTGGGAACCTTGTACTACATATCTTTGGTGCAAGTAACCATCAACCTACTACTAGAGTACTAGATGAGTAGAATGGAGGCCTTGCCACTCTAGCACCGTTACCAAATTCTACCAACCCAAAAGGGGTTTGTCCATTTCAGGCCACTACGTGATACGGTAACTGACTAACTGTGTTGACTAACTTGTAACGAAATTTCACTATCTAATTTTAATAGGTAGCGAAATAAATTGTTGAGTTCATGAATGAGTTTATGTGGTAAGTTGATGGGGGAACTTATACTATAATTGAAGAACATTTGTAGGTCACTACGATTATGGAATTGGTTATTTAACACATATCGTCATCATAGATCACTAACTTAATTACGTACATGGTTTAAGAGTGAGTGTACTTATTCATAGTATCGCAATTGATACACAAGCTAGTACCGTTATTTCCTCAAATACTCATACGTCACATATGTAACCAACATGGGAAAAGTACCTCAACAATAATAGCATCCAAGTCATAGTTACGAGTCTTACGACTCGAAGTGAAATAACATTCATCTTACACTTTTGTGCGCGTAATGGGGATGATTGTCGTTGCGAAAACCGAAAGTATTTGAAATCTCGAATGTCCTTTTTTAAGTGGAATACATGTTAATCTTCCCCTCACAATTCAAAACACGTGGATTTATTGATGATTAGGAAAATGATTATTAGATGGACAGTAATATTTGTTTTCGTTTCAAAAGGAATCATCAAAGTCGCTTTGGCCGAGTGGTTAAGGCGTGTGCCTGCTAAGTACATGCGGGTTTCCCCGCGAGAGTTCGAATCTCTCAGGCGACGACTTTCCTTTTGTTTCATTTTCAATTTTTTGCTGGCAAAAGTGACCCGATAACCCGCACGTGATTGAAATGAATCGGGTTTCGAGGAACCCACCAAAAAAACGAAGCTCAGTCAACACCGGCCCTGAATATAACCTCACAAATCATTTTTTGAATCATTTTTGTTTGGTCAGCCCAAAACTAACCGTCACCAGTGCCCACCTGATCATTTTTATGATCTTCAGTCTTTTCACCTCAACCAACAATTCTCATTCTCATTTCCAACATGTAACCATATCAACCATTTGTGCATTGCTTATTGGATAATACTCGTAGTGTGATACTATGAAGCTTCGGCTTGTTTAAAGCGCTACCGTACATCTACGGAACACGCCTTTGAGAAAAAACTACGTTTACGGAACACACCCTCTTTAATATCGAGTTGTTTTAGATTTTAATCCATGGCCCCAATATATAAATCTCTCAAAAACTCATCCCTTTTCCAGTTTTAGCGTGCTCACATAGTCACAAGACCCATGTCACATAAATCAATTTGTGAAATAAATATTTCTTGCAAGTGGATTAAAAGGCAACTCAATACACTCTGAACCACGTTTATTTAAGAACCGTCTTAACTCTATTTTTTCAGGAGTGTTCAACTAAGATAGATTTGCTACCTTTAAATATCGATTGGTTTTTCAACATAATTGATTTGCATACATATCTATGTTGTATTATATCGTCTCAATTTTCATGTCAGCCTCTCGAACGTGGCATTCTCACCGTTCCATAGGACATATCTATTCGTTCAGGTGATATCCTAGTATGCGATTTCAGTGACCTAAAACCCAATTCTTTAGGGCCTGTTTGGTATTGTTTTTTGTTTTCAGTTTTCAGTTTTTTTTTAAAACCAAAGTCCCGTTTTTGAAAACCAGAAAAACGTGGTTTTCATTTTCAGTTGTCAGTTTTCATTTTCCATATGACTATTATAGTACCAAACAGTTTAAAGTTAATTTTGTAATTTATTTAACTAGTTTTTTTAAGAAAAACCGAAAACGACAATGATACCGAACGGGCCCTTAATTTCACGAAATCACAAGTCTTTACGTTTATCTTCTCCGTTTTGTCCAATTGTCCTCCACGCTTTTATAGTTCTATCACTTCTATGAGTTGAACTATTACTTTCGAATTTATAAGTTATACGGAGTACTTTATTATGCGTGTTGCACTGTTGCATGATTAATTAAGTGACAAATATCAAGTCTAACCTCGTGCCACACACTTTGCATTAGCCAACTGGACACTGTCCCGTCAATAAGGCCATTATCAAGGGAGTAATTTGTTGTTAGTAGTACTTTGTACTAGTGTTTTTAATTGGCTTGGTGCTCCCCACCTTCATGAAGAGTTGAACGGTACTAATAGCTTGTGTTTAGTGAATTACTCGTACATGTACTTGGTCATTAACCTGTTAATAAGCAACACATTAGGGCGATATATTCGACATGGTCATTGAGACGTGATAATCCTACTACGAGTTCATTCGTTGTTCGACTGTTTGTTTGCATTAAAACCGTTGTCATAACCTACTTGGACGAGAATAATCCAGACCGAATGCGCCATGTGAATTATAACTTCGTTTCATTCTGGTAATTGTTAAATGCATACTTATTCTTTGCAAAGATATCTAAGTAGGTTCAAAGTATATACACTGCATACGGACGTACTCAATACTAAATAATTTCTCATTTACGCATACTAGTAGAAATATACTAGCATCATTTATTTCCCAAAAGAATATAGGAAAAAAAAAAGGAACATTATTATTACCTTCTCTTCTCATACTACAAAGTATCAAAAAACAAAGCATATATTCTCTGAATTTCTGTAACTCAAAAAACAAACAAATTTGTAAACAAAATCTCATAAATACCCAAATTTATTACTCCTCATTAAATATTTTTCTTGGCCAAGAGGTAAAATATATTTACCACACCGTAACTTTCCATATACTCTCTCTAGAAACCCAGAAAAGTCCCCTTTTCCCACCTCACTAAACCCGCGTATATTAATTTACCCACCCGTTTCATCGCGTCGAAGCTAAATAATCTCCCCTCTTCCCCTTTCCCACCCTATTTCCTCCATTATAATATTCCCACCATGGGCCCCCCACAGCCCAACCTTAGTATAAATTCCCCCCTCAACTCCTCCCAAAACTATCATTACATTTCATTTCCTCTCATTTATTTTAATTAAAAAAAAAAAAAAAAAAAAAACCCTTTTGTTTTGGGAAATCATATGTCTCAGAGGCTGTTCGTTCCTCATTCCTCTTCAATCGCATTCGGCCTTCATTCTCATCTCCTGGTTTCCAGTGAGATGTCCTCTAATTCCAACTGGTCTAATTAATTATTCCTAATTATCTCACTAATCTCACCTTAATCTCCCATTAATCCCCAATTCTTTCATTTTTATATTCCTTAATTAATCCTTCTTTAATCTAATTAACCTTTAATTAATATCGAATTAACAAAAAAAATGGGTGTGAAGGGATTCGTAGAGGGAGGAATTGCGTCGATTGTGGCAGGATGTTCGACCCACCCGCTAGACCTAATCAAGGTCCGCATGCAGCTTCAAGGAGAAGCTTCCCCAGCCGCATCCACCGTCATGAGGCCGGCTTTAGCATTTCACCCAGGGGGTGGAAGTGGAACCCACGCGATTCATTACCCGACCCCACCGGCACCGACACGAGTGGGCCCAATTTCCGTCGGGATGAATATTGTTCAACAAGAAGGCGTGGCGGCGCTTTACTCCGGCGTGTCGGCGACGGTTTTGCGGCAGATGTTGTATTCCACCACCAGGATGGGGTTGTACGATATTCTGAAGCAGAAATGGTCCGACGAAAAATCCGGGAATATGCCGTTGGGGAAGAAGATCACCGCCGGGTTAATCGCCGGAGGAATCGGCGCCGCCGTGGGGAACCCCGCTGATGTGGCGATGGTCCGCATGCAGGCCGACGGACGGCTCCCGATGAGTCAGAGGAGAAATTACAAGAGTGTTGGTGACGCTATTAAAACGATGGTGAGGGATGAGGGGGTTACTTCTCTGTGGCGCGGCTCATCTCTTACGGTGAACCGTGCTATGCTCGTGACGGCGTCGCAACTTGCGTCGTACGATCAGATCAAGGAGGTTATTTTGGAGAAGGAGATGATGAAGGACGGGCTTGGGACCCACGTGACGGCGAGTTTTGCGGCGGGGTTTGTGGCGGCGGTGGTGACGAATCCGGTGGATGTTATTAAGACTAGGGTTATGAATATGAAGGTGGGGCCAGGTGAGACCCCACCGTATAATGGGGCCCTTGATTGTGCTTTGAAGACTGTTCGGGCCGAGGGGCCCATGGCCCTTTACAAGGGGTTTATCCCGACGATCTCGAGGCAAGGCCCGTTCACTGTGGTGCTCTTCGTCGTGCTTGAACAAGTCCGTAAAGTTCTCAAGGATTTCTGAAGGGGGTATGATGGTAATTTCAGTTGATGATGACGATGATTTTTAGGGGCCTTTTGAGATTTTCGGCTGGCCCTTAATTTTTGGGACACTCTTTTTTTATTTTGACTTTTTTTTTTTTTTGGGAGGAAAAAAACAAAAAAGCATAAATTCGTGGGGTGGGGTTAGATTGGGAGATTCCATGAACTTAGGAGTGACGTAAACAGCTGTTTGTGTTCGTATCATCGTATGTTTAAAATGTTGGCTAGCCTGTGTTTGGTTGGCGTATTTGTTACTCTGTTTCCGTGTTCCGCGTCTTGTGATGCTCTTTTGGTTCATTTGCAATGTCAAATAACATTTGTTCGTCTATCTAATTTTGCTATGATTTTCCGATTCTCATACTTTTCCCGATCTTCCGAAATTGACGAAATGAAACGAGTTTGGTTACGACCAAATGAACACTTAATTGTAACCAGCATGACGCATTCTTGTTCCTATATTGCCAACGTAAAACGGAATTGAAATAAGATGGGCATTAGGTTAATTTCGTGACAGGGAAATGTGACTAAGTAATGTAAAGTACAAGTAAAGAGAAAAGTTGCAATGTGAAGTTGTGTTTGAAATGTTTGTAGGTGACTTTGAAGGTAAATATTTCACTTTTAGGCAGTTAGGTTAATTAGACTTTTACTTTGGCACCGAATTCTGTCAATATGCCACTTTAATTTTGAGTGGTTTAGGTCACTAATTGATCATTTGATATCATTTGTTGGTGATGAGTTTGTCAATAAAAGTGATGTGTTATTCACTTGAATGCAAGTTGCTCATACTACGTTTGAATGATGTTTCCTACGTATTCGTAATCAGATTGAGTAATTTTAACGGGTATAAATATTCATGCTTATTTTTCTAGGCCGAAGTTAGTGTGCTCAAGTATCAACATTTACTAGTTGGAAAGTTCCACATCAATAGTTTATACTTCTCTTGCTACTTGACTTATTCAAGTAAGTTGTTCTATTTGTATTTGACTCCTTCCAATGACAAATTTGTATCTTTTTTAAATAGGTTAATCTCGGGTTATAGAAGGTCAAAATCACCCGCTTAAAATGCTTCGAACTAGATAGTTGACTCATCATTAAACAATAGATAGAAATATTGTCAAACAATTGAATTTTGTTGTTTTATTATACATCATAATATGATTAATCATTGTCAAAATTAAATTAGCAATTTTCACTTGGCTAGAAACAAATTAGTCATCCTCAATGTACCTTGTCCTTTGGGTCGTTTTAAGCATTGTAATTGTTAGGGTTGGATCAGCTCTTTTGACATTTTCTCTCCCACCCCTTTGGAGCTGGAAGATCAAGTTATCGAAAAACAAGATCACGATGAAGAGATTTATAAGTCATTTTAATTTAGAAGTACCCTATATCTAAGCTTCAATTAAGAATTATCGAGATTTGGATTGATTGAATGAAATACCTTTAATTATACTTCAACCATCACTAAATTTAGTAATAATAATGTTGCTATCAAAACTCATTCAATTGATAAAGTAAAACCAAACTTATCCTCTACTTAAGCTCCACTAATTAATTAATTATTTGAGGAAAAGTACAAAATAGAGTTCTGGGTTCTAAGCTAACTACAATTGATCTAAGTATCTCGAGATGATTAAGTTGAACACTAACAATCCAACCGAACAGATAGTAGATACCTAAACACATTTACATCATTACGAGTATGTGAGTATAATCTATCACTTGAACTAAATTTTGAAGAGTTACGCTCATTAAGTTGGTTGAATATCGTACCGATGATTCCCAGACAAGGATATGGATGAGGGCATGACTAAGCAATTAGATGAGACGAATGTTGGAGATAGGGAGAGTGTGTAGAGCACATGGACGGTCCAAAATTAATGGAACCGAAAACTAGACACATATCCTGGTTATATGGTCAATAATGAACCTTCCCCCCCCTTAGCACCCCACCCAACTAGCTTGGAACTTTCACTATCCAACACCTCCCCTGGTTCGCAACTAGACTTCCTCTCTTTCCATTGTCGATTTCTCGCATTCATTGATTATTGGGCTTTCATGGGTGGGTCATGATCCTAGAATTTATGCACTTATTAATTCCCATCCTCTTACCTCTTTACACGTGTCTCGTTCATCACCCATGTTGGCCATTTTGGCTATCCTAACGTACACTATACATCAACAAGTTGTGTACGTATTATTGCCCGAGCAATAGGGTATTCCGTATTCGCGTATCTCAAATTCTCGATTAAAGACTAGACTGATAGTTGAAACTCAATCACAGGTTGAACTGCCAATTAATGGTGCTGTCGAGTTAATGACTTGATAATCTTAATGATCTCAGAAATTAAGCAAGTGGTTAAAACCATGTCAATTGTTATAACTTTATAAGTCTTAACTGGTGGTTGAACCCCGGCTGAGGGCAATACCAATTATCGAATTGATAGTCTTGATCTAGTCATACGCCCGCGTCTTGAAAAATAAATGGATGGACGCTAACTCGTATAAATAGCCAAGTGAATAATTTTGTTCACCGAATATATTCCAGCGTAACTTGCAGTTCCATGACCAGACATATTCTTGTTCGGTTGGTCAGCGACGAAATGTATATATTCTCGAATCTCATTGTTTCCTCTAGAACCGGTGACCCGATTGCGGGAGACCAAGAAATACCCAATTCTACATTCTTTTCGAGTTTTCGGTCCGAAATAAGTCATAAATCTCAGTTCGAGTGTGACGCAATCATATAACGATATCATCCTCCAATAACCTTACCAAGACCGGTAGCTAATAATAATAAGTTACCGAGCATACGATTTAAATCGAAAGTATTTACCGTGCGATTGCTTATAGATCGAGTCAAGCGCATCATATGTTAGCTGGTCAACAAGAAACCTGCCAATAATAAGGAAGTTACGAATATACTACTACTGATAAATGTGTAAATGAGCAGGAGGTAGTCTTCAAGTCGTTCAAGCAAAGCAACCATCTTTGTATGTCAGCTTGCTCGACGACATGACACGGTATCGACGATAAGATAACAGGGTTGTTCAATAAACTATAGAGCTAAGAATGAATTACACTTACGCAAACATTTATGTACACGTACAATATATGAATAGGAAGTAGTGACGAAGTAGCTAACGGACTCGATTTCCGAAAAAAATGTGGGAAATATTACTATACAATCATGTAGAGGACAAAACTTTTGAAGGCGTGTATGGGGGAGCTGATTCTTAGCTGGAACCTGAGTAGGCTCAGATTGCAGAAAAGAGGATTAAATTCGACAAACTCGAACTCAGGAAGTAGGATTAGAACCTGGGCTGACTTTTTTCGACATAAGGAGTTAGTAGTAATAAGAGCCGTCTTTGGTGCTAGCCGAATCCTTAGAAAGCATGGCATGGGCTTCTAATATAGATCTCGGTGGTTCTATGTCCCTTCGTTGTGAGGTGTTACCCAGCAACCGCTGAATTTTGGAAGCAAATGTTTCATCTATTACCTGCAGTTATCATTTTATAAATGACAGTTAAAATTTGAAACGGCATAGTAGGTAAAATAACATAGAACAAAACAAAAGTAATGGTTTTAGATAAATTGCTCTTCCTAAAGACAAGTTTGATGATATCCAATTATCCAGGTACTTAAGATACATCATCTTTTTTTGGATGATATAATCGATCTTGGTAGTAGATTTGACGACCTTATTCCTCACGTAAGACGGATAGGTAATACTATAGCTCACTATGTGGCTAGATTGGTGTTCCCAGGTGGGCGGGATTTGCTGAGGGTGTTATCTCCCTCGCGGACTTGATATGACTGAATAATCCCCCACCCCGTCTTTTCCAGAAGAAAAAAGGATACATCATACACACCTAAGATATTGGGTGAAGACAAAAACAAATTGTGAAGCTGTCAGGAAAAGGATACTTACACGTAGAGCAATTCGCAGTCCCTTATACAAGGACCTGTTTTCTTTGCCATTCTCCAAACAATGTAGAACCTCCTACAAGACATAAAAGGGTCAAAATTAGCCAAAGCTTCTAAAAACTAGGGTCTCAGGATTGATTCCTAAAGAAACCACTGGAGATGTAGTCTAACCTGCCCCATCCTCTCCCAGAAACCTCGGCAAACTGTTACAAACACGCCAGTTTCGAGTATAGAGTGGAGATGATCCATGGTTTTCGTCACCATATCCTGTGAAGGCTGCATTCTGCTCTGTACATCTGACTCAACAGAAATGTCTTTAAAGTCTTGAATTATTTTCTTCCACTTCGTTGAACTCTGCAATCTTGTCTGAAAAATTGAAGTGCAAAATAACTATTAAGATGGACAGCACAAACCACATATATATGTTAACGCATCTCTCTTCCAACAGAGTAGCGCAAGGGATGAAATCTTAAATAGAAATCCTTAATATGAAAAAAGTGGCAGTGGCCCCACACAGTTTTACCCACATATGTACCTTTAAAAAAGAAAAAAGAGTTCTTTAAGACTAATGCAGCTTACATTCTCCAGAAGCTTCTCAGTAACAGCTTGTGTGAAATTTCTGAACTTGGTTCTGAGCATTATT
>JBBYHQ010329298.1:0-14476 GCA_038382645.1 Spergularia azorica
ATGGGTAAAACCGTTACGCGCCGTGACGGTTTTGGTTTGTTTCGCCAAAAAAAAAACTGAAGCTAGCTTGGAGAATGTCAATCCTACGTGGACCCATTCTACGTAAATATTTTCATTTCATACCCAAAACTTGAATTATTTTAATTTAGAGCATTATTTAAAAAAAAGGTTCGTATTTTTCGCAATGAATAATCGAGTGTAATGGAGTGACCGAGTGACTAGTGAGTATGGTTATAAAAGGACTAATGGAGACTAGTGCCTTTCTTAATCACTTAAATTAGAGGCTATGAAGCCGTACATATGACACCTAAAATACCAACGTGTGGCTAGTCTGAGCCAATCATGTCTGACCGCGGCTCTGAATGTAACACATTTCCCCACGCAAGATTCCTTCTCTGTTCCTTTCCTTATTCCTTCTCGCTTTCTTTTTTATCGACTTCTACAGTTCTACTTATACTCTCATTTTTCTTCCTTGCTCGTGAGTTTGAACATGCATGGGAATTACATACTCCGTATATTGACTCTGAGTAGAGCAGAGTTAGTCATCCATATGATAAACGCGCCATAATCAGGACTTGGATTGGTTGAAAATAACCGTGAAAAATATGAGCATAATAATATAGAGTTAATCACCCATGTGATACACGCGCCTACAAAAAGGGTTGATCAAAATTCAGAGTGGAACAAAAGTGGACCGGATTGGATGGTTCGGTCCGGTCCTCAAACCCCCCAAAATTGAGGATTTCCAATCAACACAGCGTAGTGGACCAAATCCGGTCATCTCGGGTAACTGAACCCGAATTGAATGACTTTTCGTCTGCTCTTTGATCCATAAAATTTGAGAGTTCTGTCCGGCCCGGTCCAACCTTAGACCGATCTCAAACCTATTCAAATGTGCTTTAATGTCTCTCTAGAGTTATTGGACACTTAAAGTTATACAGTGACTCATTAAAAAAAGAAGCAGCAACCCCTGGAAATTAACCCCACATGTAGAAATGATACGGTATTTCAGGATAACCAATTCATAATTTTACAGATTTCATAATGAAGTTCTAAGAGAGAACGAAGAGTAAATGAGAGAGTCTAACCTAAGTCGTAGCTGAAATCTAGGACCTATAAACTAAAAATTGGCAAAACACGAGACAATTCCTCGTGTTCCTTAAAAGCAAAGCTCCAATGGCGAGTGCTTTTGCAGAAGTTAGAGCTTGATCTAACAGATCGTGAAGCACCTCAAATACTAGAACCCCATATAGGGAACACTAAATACTAGGCAAGCAAAAGAATTGGTAAAACAATTGTTTTTTTTGGCCAACCATAACTTTGGTATAGTGATAAGAACTTGGCTTAAACACCTTGAAGTGCCAAACCTGGTACACAAGGAGCAAAGGGGGGGAATGACGACAATGGGAGGTTCGGACTCATTACTAAAAAACAAAGTTAATTTATTTATTACGGGATGGAGCGAGACGAGAGACTACGTATACAATTGCAGCAAAAGATATGCGATCTCGAAAAGTCGAAAACCGTTCTACTGCAATAGATATACGGGAGTACTACAAATGATGATCCAGACAAACGACCAAATATCCCCACTTGAAGATACCTGCAAACAGATCTGATCTGTGTTCCATCACAGAGAAGTGAGAGAATAGCGAAATGGAGATGGCAATATGTACACAGACCTTTCTCCTGTAAGTCCAGCGCTGAAACTTCTCCAATGCGTTTGCCTCAAGACACTTTCCGAGCTTTTAGACCTCTCGAAAAATGTTTTGTGAATCCCAAATGGATTCCATGCTGTTTGTAATTGCTAAATAACAGATCAATGAGAAAATAACTAAAACCTGCCTCTACCAAAGAGATGGCGTTATGACGTAAAAGTGAGGACGCCACAGCAACTGTATCATACATGGTGAAAGGAGCAGATCTGCCTCTGGCACGCAGCAGATGGGGGTGACCGAGCTTAAAAATAAATAAATCAGATAACCCCCAAGTGCTGTTGCTTGACGGAGGTGATGGAGATGTAGGAATGTATACAGCCTAACTTCTTACCACGCAATATTACTTTCAAGCTGTCTTCCTCGTACCTCAATTTTCAGATCTGAGGGACGTAATTCTAGCATGGAGTTCTCACTTCTCAAAAAAGTGCCATAAGACTGGTTCAAAAGCATATCTTTTAAGGGCCATCAAGAAGTCGAAGGAGAGTCTTCTCCCTGATGATCCATGTCACTATCATGGTGCCCCAGAGAATCGACATTATCACCAACGGTCTCCATAGCGTCACTAAATTCTACAGGTACAGAACCATCCAGGATGTCGTCGAGTGTATAAGTAACATGATTATCATCTGAAAAAGCTGCATTATCATCACTGTTTTGCTGTACAGAATCAACGGCAATCCAGCCATCAGATGAATCATCAAGAGCACTAACAGCCAGAACTGGAGCTCCAGAGCTATCTACAATATGTCCTCCAACAAGTCGGAAAATTACGCTTGGTGGAACCTCCAGTGGGAATTCCGGAAGCTTCACAAGCTCCAACCTATGTTCTGGAGTATGCTGCTGATTAAAACGGCCGGGACGCTTGGAGGTAGTGTTGTAACAATCTCCACAAAGGTCAAAACCTACCCTTTCCACACAATCTTGACACTTGTATCTATCTCCCACTATGGGAAATACCTGCGCAGGTAGAAACAAATTAATGTTGCCGGACAAGCTTTTCGATTTCATACCCACAAAATCGTTAAAGTGACCACAATAGAAACACATTCAACTCATGAGGCTCAGATATGTCTGTCAGTTAGCCTGTCAGCATTTATATATCACAATCAGGTTTAAACCTACAAAGAGGTTGTCCGAACCCATAGTTTGGTATTTGAGTTAGGGCTAACTTAAATGGGAATAACATTCTAATACTATACAGAGTTAGTGCAAAGCTGGTCCAGCAATCAGAAATTTAGCGCCAGTGAACCACATGACTTTTTCAGAGCAAAATGTGGAACAGTGCAAGGATACAAGGTCATGTGGGACTCCATTAACACCACCAAGCACAAAAGTATAGCCCATCTGCTGACAAAGAGTCTTGCCCACTGTGACAATATAAACAGGAGAGGCCTGATTAATAGATGAGCAAAGCTGAAAATCATTCTTCTTTGCTTCCCCATTTTCTCAAGTTTTTCTGCAAGTGTTAAGGGTTTTGAGTCTTACAGGTGAGGCTGAAGATTTAGTGAAATTGCTAAATGCTTAGTTGCCTAGTGGGTAGATTTTTGTAATCTTCAACGCTTATTATTCTCAATTTTGATGAATAAATTGCTACTCGTACTATTTTTGCTTTGCCAAAAAAATATTTTAATACTAGCAATTCATTTACTTAAGAACCTATGGACTTATTATCTATTATTTGATTGACTAATGGGCGAAGAGTCAAATGTTTCGCAATTCCACGGGGCAAGATGAATCAAAATAAATGAGGTCAGCTAATCACAGATCAATAGGCTGTAATTTATTTGGATATTTTGTCAAACACTCCCTTAGAAAAGATCGAATTTGTCAAACACTCCCTTATATAATTTTTTGGTCGGACACTCCCTTATAAAAGGCCGAAGTTGTCAAACACTCCCTTATATAAACTTTTTTGTGTAACACTCCCTTATATAACCATTTTTTGTTGAACACTCCCAAAATAACATTCACGGCGAGAAAAAAAGTCTATTTTCCGGCTTGATCACTCTCTTTCATGTGAGTTTTGTTATCCCCCTCCCTTTTGTGATTTCCCTCCACTAATTTTTTTTTAGTTTCCCTCTCGTTTTGAATGTTCTTTTGGGAGTGTTTGACAAAAAAATGGTTATATAAGGCAGTGTTTGACAAAATTTTTTTATATAAGGGAGTGTTTCACAAATTCGACCTTTTCTAAGGGAGTGTTGACAAAATATCCAATTTATTTTGATATATTTCAAAAGTAAACAAGTCCCCAAAACATATATTTGAGAACTAATGTTTCCCCTACCCTTGTCCAATATCTTAATATGAATGCACATCTAGGCGAGTAAAGAATAAAGAAATTGGAAACTTTGCTTGTAGTGACTTGGCTCTATTAAAGGGCAAAAAGGGGCAGCCCGGTCCACATTGGCATCCCCGCAAAGCGAGGGTCCGACCAAAAGGGTGTATAGGGGGCAAGCCTTTCCTTGTCAATTTTTTTGACAAGAGGCTTCTCCCAGAACTTTGAAGCTGTGGCCTATCGACCACACAGCAACACCTTTACCGATGTGCCAAGGCTCCCTTTTTGACTTGGCTCTATTCTGTCAGTGAAAAAAAAGCAAAAATCACAAAGCACATTCAGATGCTTTTTAAAAGATTATCTCCTTCTATAAAAATGATGGAATTAGTTGAACTATATCGTAGAGAAGCCTTCAGGTACCTGCTGCATTAGGGAGATCAAAACATGAGATTAAGCTCTTATAGCAAGAAAGAAATGATAAACAGCTTTCCAAAGATAAGAAGCAGACTGTGATGAAGAGCATAGAAAAAAGAGCACCAGCTATTTCATCACACAATATTTCAAGTTCATATGACAAAGACACAATGCAAGGGTGAATCCAATATAGTTGCCACAGATGTACAGATGGAACCAAAGGGAATCGAGAGACTTACTCCACAATAATCACAACCAACAGCCGCATGGAGTTTTGACCCATACTCATTCCACCATGGTAAGAGATCCTCTTCGTTCCTACATACTCTGAATCCCTTTTTCGCGGATTTTTTTGATTCACAACCTGAAAGCAGATACCAACAATAATATTAAGTCTCCTTGCCGACACATTGGCGTAAAACATTGTTGGAACTTAGAAAAACCGGTGAAGAGGGGAAAACGTAAGAAGAAGAAACTAAGATCATCCATAGGAAACAAGCACCCAGTGTCCTCGGCCCAAAGAAAATATATCGAATAATGTGATCAAACATAAATTCAAATATAATGTTGTGTCCGGAATTATTGTTACACTCCCCCATTAGCAAAGGAAATAGGACCATCGCTAGCCATGCAATCACAGTGTAAATCAAAACCTATTGTATTTCCTATATAAATCTCATACACGCTCCTATTATTTATGCTAGCCCCAGCACTGTACTGGGGCACAATATTAGAAAGCAAAATGAGGGGAGTGGAGGGGTTTTCACCCGGCCCCCATCATTTTCCGTCTTTTGCTCTCTAATGCTGTGCCCCAGCACTAGCATACCGGCCTACCTACCTTATCATATCTGGTGACTCCGACACAAGCATGACTACTGTATATACATCGATGAAGAAGTTCTTCATCAAGCTCCGGTTTTACATGCGATACTGCGATAGACAGATAACTACTCAGACCAGTGTAATGACCATCATATTTTTGATGATTGTGTAATCCCATAAAAGCTTCAAGAACCGCAAAAGAACCACATATGGCTGTCCTCTCTAAAGTTGCAACAGCAAAACCTGAGTGATTCCAGATTTGGCAATCAAGTAGGAGTTCCATCCATTGAAGGTAGAATGAGGTAGAATCGTTTGATATAATTCATGCGAGGGAGCAAAGTGATACGAAAGTTAGGAGGCTTGAAGACAGAAGAGTGGCAAAGTGACGTGACTATGAGGGGACAGGGAAAATCTAAGAGACTAAGACAAAGTGTCACTGAAAGTGATGTGTGTCCACTCGGGATAAGAATAAAAGGCATACGAAAGTGTGGAGAAGCGGAGTGGTTGGAGAAAACTCACGTGGACAATAGGGGTTTCAGCTTACCTTTATGTCTAATTTGACTCTTGTATCGCATGCTTTGGATTGGAAGTGTGCATGCATGACAATCCATTGGTGCCATTGTTTAGGAAAGGAATACTCACATTTTTCACGGAGTTTCTTGCGCACGTGATTAAATACTTACCATTGGGGACTGAATGTCCACTTTGCACCTTAATGGCCCAAGGCTGCTCGGTTTTTTTAAGAATTTTGGAATCCTGATTCTCAGACATAATTAGGGGAACCTTAAGTTTGTTCTCAGTGTCTCGAGGATTCTCTGTCCTCCTCTGTTCTATCATTCTTTCAATGATTGACAAAATTTTTCTTATCTAGCCAAAAAAAAATTGAATGCACTTCTTATATTGTGAAATAGCAGTTAGTCAAATGTACAACTTTTGAATGAGCTAAGAGCCCATAGAATGAACTAAGAAGTTCTGTACCCTGAACTTTGTACCGCACATACATTAATTATTTACACTTGCTTAGACGGGTTCTCTAAAGTCATAGAATGTATGAGGAAAAGCAAAAATAGAAATCGCTATTAAAGGATTAAAGGTAATCCGATTCTGTAATTCACGATGCAATTGTTATAATGGGTGAAATGTAAAGATCTATGTTATCAACATAAAGATAAGGTAGCGCACATCCGAGCCCATTTATCTTGCCACAACGGCATGGGGGTAATGTTGTTGTTTCCATTGTCGTTATCTCTTTCTCCTCTTTTTATATTGCAGACATTTTTTACTTACATTTGCATCTAATCGCTCCCTTTCCCTAGGTAATCTATTGCTTTGTTTTGTTTTTTCATCAAACTTAATTCTACCCTTTGTATCACCTCTTAGCTTTCACTATGTGAGACTTTTGACAAGTACTTATAGAGAGAAAAGCAATCTTTGCCCATTTCTTCACACCTTTTTTTACCTCCTTGGGCTATCACTCTCTCAATCTTGTTTCTCATTCAATTTGCTTTTTATAGTTTTACTACTTTCATAACCTTTCCATTGGACAATCTTCCCAATCAGAAAACCACTTTGGGTTTACTACTTTGTTGTTGTTGAGCTAAGACAAGCAACAGATTTCAATATTGTCAACCAAGGGGAATGGAAGTTTGGTCTCCCAGTATATCTCAGCAATATCCTCAAAGCCACAAGTTAGCTAAAGGGACTGAGCTTACAAGTTAGTGATGGACCAGTTGAGCTTACATTTCCCAATTTGTTAGTCAAGGCAATTTTATATACGAGTAACTCTTTTAAACATAAAGCCAACATAGCATGCATTGGAACTGTCCATCACTAACATGTAAACTCCTTTTTTTCGCCTCACTTGTGCAGATTCTTTATGTTTATTCACATTTTCTCTCCTTTTGTTGCCCTTTTCTTAACTTATCTCCCGTCTTTGTGTCTTTCTTTCACACATCTATAAGTTTTACCTACTTACAGCAATGGTTCCTAACAAGATTCATGTTTGACATCCCAAAATTAATTTGGAGCCACGACTTCGTTGATGTTCAATGCTATAACATCATGTTGACAAAGGAAAGAGATACAACATATTCGAATCTTTCGCACAGTAAGCTTTCTGAAACATTCTGCAATTTTCAAAATTTTCCAGCTTGCTTTTTAACAGTTACAAGTGAAGCCCTTAATTTCTTATGTCATCAAGGTGAAGATTATAAACCCGCATGTCTAAACTTTGTATTTGATGGTCACCCAATTGGCGTCCCTTCAAATTACTGGTTTAAAACTAGGCTCACATGTTCTCGCCATATGCGAAGTCAAATCTCACTAGACATTTGGCACTTAGATTCCCACAAATTCCCTGGCATTATTTCTAGTGGGTTGATGGGCATCCAAGTTAGATCCTTTTATTAGTGCTCCATTGTACTTCATCAATTGAGTAGGTCCTACCTAAGATGGTCTTACCAAAACTTTTATGATTATTAAAATTTACTTCGGATAAATAATAACTAAGATTATCACAGCTCACTCACTGAAAAAAGCTAGTACTTGAGAATGTGGCCGTAAATATAGCCATCATCCTCAGATAAGAAATTTTGCACGAAGAAGAGATGGTATAAGAAGCAAACCATACAGGAAGATGGATTCTTATGTTGAAACCGCGACTTCATATCTTCAACATTTTCTTTACGCACTGCATATTCATGTGGGAATTGTTCCTCCAAAAACTTATTCAACTCCAAGCAGATGTTTGGGCACTCACTCGGATGCGGGAATTCACAAACTTTACATATGATTACTCCATCTTCTGGAACCACAACGCAAGCTTCACAAAGCACTGAACACAAAAAGCATTAAAAGCAGTTCCATCACACACACCATCATATTTGATCAATAAGAAAACAGATGAAAACTGCAAAGGTAAAAAAAAAATGAAGACAATCCTCTCACAAAAATAGCACACTAAGCAAAATGCATAGTAGTTCAAATGTTGTACCGTGGCCACAATTTAAAACTGCAGGGCGAAAAAGAAGTTGCTTGCAAGCAGGACAGAGCAAATCAGAAATTGAAACACTCCTGCAGTTTCTATCATAATAATTAGCTGGGAGACTCTTTTCCCTAATAGCAGCTGAACCATCCACATTGAGTTGCAAAGAACTTTCGACTTCCTTAATCGCGCATGAAGTCGAAGGCACATCGGTCAAACTCTTGGCACCAACACTGTTGATTTCTTGTCCAACAAGTTGTGGTGAGAAGCTATCTTGCATCTTTTCCTCCTCTGAGATAGTCAAAAGATACCTATGTTAAGGTGAAAGTGAAACTAATTACAGTACGTGCTAGAAACCCAATTAGAAATTTGAAGTTTGAGACAAATCTGAAGGCAAGATAACTGAGTATAGGCGAAATAAAGTTTTAAACAAAGTATAGTGACCAAGTAAACTAGAACATCAAATGTAACAGTAACATAAGTTGTTTCATTTTGGTAACATAGAAATTTGGAACTCTTTAGCCTCTAATACCTACTTATAGCTGCTGCCAGCCAGCATGTTGTAGGTTTTCAAATCCAGAAAGTACCAACTTCAAGAATTCAAAAGGGTTTCCATGCCCCATCACAACAACTATGTCACCAAGGCAGAGTCAGAATCTTGACCACAAATCATCAAATATAACCCCTAGCGTACTTCACATATTGTCATATAGTTAGAGGAGCATACCAGCTACCACCATCACACACGTCATCCCAAATATATCACTTATCAAGTGAAATATACAAGAGACAATCTGAGACAACATAATGTCGGGGAAACATGGAGTGTCACTCTCTTGCTTCTTGTTGCATTATTTAACAACACAAAAACAGGGTTCCAAATTTGAAAGACATTCAGGTGACCGGCATTCTCTGTTCTAGGTTATTGTCCTGTTCCCCATCCACTATAAACACACTTCCTAATGATCTTTTTTGATAAGAACATTATGGTAATTTAAATCAATAAAGGAGGAAATGGGGACAACTAGTCCTCTTAAGCTAAACATTACAAAGATTTTTCCAATGCTGTTATAAACGTACTCGAGAACCCTAACAAGCACTCGCTGCTCTGGTCCACAAAGAAGCTGTTAAAGAAACCTTACCCAAATGCATGTTGCGGAAAGAGGTAAATATAACGCAAAATCCTTCTTAACTCACCCATTGATCTTGACATAACAGTTGCCTTTAAATAGGCTTACAATAGCTGAAATTAACTACCTACCAGGACAGTGCGAGTACTCCACAACTACCAAACTCTAATAGCCTCACATGATCATACAACCCAAACCACTAATCCATTAAATGTGATAATTTAGAAACACCAACACTAATTTCGGAGCACCACAACACACAATCTTGCTCCAAAATTTGTTGAGCTTGATAAAGTGATACGAGTATTACTCTTCAACCTTGCATCAGGTCAAAATCGCTTGTGCGGAATTGGACCATGTTTCTGTACTATACTACAACAACTACGTTGTGGATACCTTTTCTGTGCTTCCATTGTTAAAGAACACGTATCATGTCTTTGCTTTGTTGAAGCACTCATACCTTCCAACCTTCAATATCAACAAGAACCTCTGAAAAATTCAATGAACCTTTTTTTCTTTCTTAATTTGTGAAATTGTACCTTCGTTTTTTGAGGGGCACATCTCTTCACTACTAGCTGGATCATCACAGAGCACCTCTCTCCATAGACTACTTGTGAAGCCCTTCACTTCACTTTGCGACGCAATTCTCGTCACCATCTTGTTGATACCGTCTCATCAACTTGACCAAGTTTAGTTTTTCTTTTCTTTTGGAGCACTACTCTGCAAATTTTGGTAGAGTTATTCTATTCATCTCTCAATGGTGCACTTCTCACCGTTTTTTGCATTTCCCACTTTTTTTGTCGCATCATTCGGAAAGAAACCCGGCTGCTTGAATGGAGGTGGCTGCCATGCCCACTCTCTCATCTCAAGAGCTCTTATACCACTTGGTTGGGGAAAAAGAAAAATATAATTCAAATTTCCTCCAACTTTCACATCAATCTTAACATAACAGTTGCTTTTAAATAGGCTTTAGATAGTTTGATTTAACTACCAAGAAAGTGGAAGTAGTTACCACTATCTAATGACCTCACATGATAATAAAGTCACTCAACTACTAACCAATCAAACCTAATTATTAGGAACCACTAACAATAATTCTAAAGGACTTCAACAATGTAATCAAAAGAAAGACTAACTACTGAAAAAAATACGCGAACTCAGCTCCAACAAGATCCACCCAATTAACAGCTAACACGGCACATGTCCATGATTGTTTCCCATATTTAGTACGAAAGCCTCAAAATCTAATGCCAAGAAATTCAACCACTGAACTATAGCCACTACACCAGGATACCAATTACCAACCAGCCTCAGCCACAAAGAGTGAGCAGCATGACAACGGAGTCATAAATGTATCCCTGTATCATATTGCTTCCGGTACAGGACACAAACCTTTGGATTTAAAACAGTACTAGGTCAGACTGTCACAAAATTATAATTCTTCCTAATACCAGCCCAATAAAATCCTCTTACATTCAGTGGAACTTTAGCTTTACAGATGAGTTTCATACAAAAGTTGAAACTACAATACCCAAATAATGGGTCCAAAGTCTCTGAAATCACCATCTTACATCAACTCAATAGTTTTACGAGGTAACTTGTAGTACACAGAAAATTGTGAGATATTAAAAACTTCGAACAAGCAATCTTACCAAGTGTTTGCTTTTCCCTTCTCTTATAAGCAAGGGGATACATCTTGAGGAGCAGGAAATGTAGCATTTCACAGATAGTAGGAAAGTGATGATACGGATTCCTACAGATTGGGCAGTGAGACTCAGTCGCAGGTTTCATAGATTGGTGGACGCACCAGAAGCAGCACACATGCCCACATTCTGCCCAATCAAACAAAAGAGATTAGTTCTAAAAGCTAAACTTTAGGTACATTATTAAAAAAAGATTCATTTTTTTGGCACTACAAAATGACATACCTAACACGATAGGTTTATAGAGGAGATCCCTACAAAATGAAAAGTGTATCAGAAACCTTCACATCCGAAACATCATAGAAAACACACCAAGCAACAGACATGAATAAAAGAGCACTCTCTTTTCCTTCTTTAACAGAAAAAAAAGTAAGCTTATCACTAACAACGATTAAATTGGCAGAGTGCACCATCTAACTCCATCGAAAAAACTTGCACGTGCTGCAAGCTAATCAACCCACAATCCTAATTTCACTCAACAACACACAAATACGACTTCAATCTCAAAGCAATACCTAATACCGTACAAATCTACTCCGGTGCATACATCACTTGTTACTGTGTTAGTACTCATCAGCTTTGGCTCAAAAATTCCAAAACGGTCTGTTTAACTCGTCTCCACTAGCTATGATGACCTCGATACAAACCCAAAAACAACGACAACCCAAATACCGGTTCCCTTAATCATAACACTACCCCAATTCACAATTAGGTGTGATCGCAATCATCAAATGCAATCAAATCATCAAAGTTCACAACTTTTCCATCTGATCAGCTTAAACACACCAAAAAACCCGTTAATTCACATGTTTACAATACATAATTATTGATCATACCAAACAAACGTTACGACAAAAAACATAAATTTAATCAATCAATCAATCATGAAATAGGAATTAAATCGAAAAAATCAAATTGGGGGAAACTTACAAACAAACACAGCAGATGAAGGAATCAGAGATAGTTTCTTCTTCTGCTTCTTCATGACGCTCCTCATTGAATTGAATGGAATCAACATCCTCCATGGTAGAGGATGTAATTGGATTGAAGAATTGGGGAAACCAGGGAAAACAGAACCCTATGAGAGAGAATATCATACAGAAGACAGTTGTTAGCTGTTGCAGCTCAGCTTTGTTTCTGTACGACCACCGCTTCCACCTCACACGTGTGGCTGTTTTTTTTTTTTTTTTTGGATTTCCTCGTAGGTTCGAGATTGAGGAGAGACAATAAAGTAGAAGGACTCTCCCCGATCCAATCAGGTCCAAAATTCGGAATACTTTTTCGACAAGTTTTGGATCATTTTGTTAAAAATGATAAAAAGATATAAAAAGTGGAAAAAGAATGAGTAAATTACGAGTTCATATCGATATTTAACATTACTATAGTTGTTGTTTTCTTTTGTTAGGTCTCATTTGATAGGACTTTATCATTTGGATCGGAGCTGATCTGATTTGATTGTTCCTGATTTGCTCGGATTTGTTATGATTTGAATGAGTCTGATATGATCGGAATCTGTTGAAAAATTAATAGTATTTCGACGAATTATACAAAGACTTAAAAAAAAAAGAAAAAAAAAACATGTTTTATTCGGTTTTATTTTGCCTTAATTAGGGTCTTCTCCATGTGCAATATGTGGTTTGTAGTATAGGTCTCAGTCTAGGTACTATTAGGTCTCAGTCGTAGAAAGATTAGTATAATCCATCTCGAAACTCAAGCTTCTCGATCTCTGAAGGAAGAATAGGAGAGAGTTTCTTATTATTATTAAGAAAGCATATGGAGCAGACTTGCCCTTTCTAGAAGACAGGGGAGAGAGCTTTGAATAGCCGTAGCAAGGAGCTTTCGTTCTTCTCACTAAGAACCCCTAGAGCAATAGACGGAATTTGGAATTCTTGGGAATATTCAAGCTTGATGACGCCCATTCCATCGGAGAGGTGGACAGGGTCGATGTTGGAACATGTGTGATCTTGTCCCGCTGAAAGATAAGTGAGCCAATCAATTTTAGGATGGAACCCCGCTTGGGCATATAGACTAGAGTTTGGCTCCCTGTTTGGTCTCTCCTCCCCTAACAATCGGTGTATCCTGCTCTAGCTCTCCGATGAATGCTAGTGGTTGAGGACTTGAAGTCCTGACATGGTAGCTACCACAATACCGAAATTAATATGGCACAACTATTTGCTTGCAAGTCATAAGCTCACAACTATCCACTGAGCTTTTTCTGCATCAGACGTCTGACTGAGGCTCTGAACATTACACATTATGTAATTTCTCGGACATGCATAAGTTTTCCAGGCTCGTTTCGGCCACTTAGAAGAACAATTACAAATGTTCACATGGCTATGGGACAGGACACTACAACTTTGTTGCCAAAGAGGTAAATATTATGACCAGTGAAATGGATCAAATGAACCAAAAGGAACTGGATAGTCTAAATACAAGAGGGCAACCATATATTGAAGAACAAGTCCTGGACGCTGTAAATATAAATGAAACATAAATGGCAATTGCCGGCTCTACATATTTTCATCATCAAACGCAAGATGCATATTGGAGTCTAGATCTCTCATCGATCCTGACAGTCGGGGACACTTGAACCCGAACCCTTGAAAGATAACAGAAGCTAAACTTGTATAAAGCACATAAGACTGCTAGATCAGAGCCATGATATCTCTCTCAGATCCTGGCTTATGGCCTCTGACACTTCTTTCCCAGCCTTCCATGAACTTTCACGGTTATGTTACCAAGGATAATTTACTACATTATTTCCATAATTTAACAGAGCAATCATGTCCTGCTGATGCAACCATTCCAGTTGTAGATGCTGCCAAGGATGACACGATGTTATCATGTGCTGGAACCGTCATGCTCCTGTTTTCAGCCATGTTCCACAATTCCAACGACTGGCCAAGTTGAAATACAGAATTATTTTCTCGGACAAGGCAAAAACACAACAAAAACAATGGAGTTTTCTTTACTTAGATTCGGATAAGGTTAAAACATTAAAAGCCTTTACTTCCGACTCGAAAGAACATCAAGCATCACAAAAAGTTCAAGTCTCATAGATACCATGCCCATCATAACTCATAAGTGCATATGCATGAATATGGAATGAAGATTGACCCAGAAAACTATATTAAGGAGCCAGAAACTAAACATCAAGCATACAAAGGATTTCAACAGTCTGAAACATATTCAAGCAGAGTGATAAAGAAGGTGTTTTTCCACAATAACCATGTGGATGTGTGGACATACAAGACGTGATCGGTTGAGAAATAAAGTTATTAGGGAGAAAGTAGGAGTTGCACCCATAGGGGATAAGATGATGGAGAACCGACTAAGGTGGTATGGCCACGTGAAGAGGAGGCCTAGTGACGCGCCGGTTAGAAGAGTAGAAGGGTGGGGAAGTGATAATATTAGTAGGGGTCGGGGAAGAC
>JBBYHQ010329329.1:0-14474 GCA_038382645.1 Spergularia azorica
AATAAGAGGTGACAAGGGCACCACGTGCCTATAGGTGCAAAGTTCGGGGGCACCGCAAGGTACAAGTTTCAAACATAAGGGCACCACGAGCATTTTGACATAGTTCGGGGGCACCACGGGAATTTGCCGTTTTTTTTTTTTTTCAAGTTGCAATTCCTACTCTGATCTCCCTTTTTCTTGCTGTAAGCATGAGCTTTTGAGGTGTTGTGGTAGCCGATTTCTGTTTCCAGTATCATTCGGGCCTATTGTTACATTCCTACAATTCTGAGTGTCGCTCTTTATTCAATGACCGAATTCCCGTCTTCTCCCCATTGTAATTTTGGTGCCACTTTTCTCTTTGGGGATCTCTCTTGCTCTGTCTCTTTTCTTTTCGTTTTTGGGCATTTTGTTTTGCGGTTTGGGAATGTCATTACGTAAATTCAACAGCGTATTTGAGGTATCAATGTTTGATGAAGAAGCAACATATGTTCGTCTGTTATTGGAGGACACAAGAACATAATCCTCTTGAGCACGGGGGGTGTCACTTTTTCGGTAGCTTATAACAAATGCTAGGACAACCCCAAAGTTACCAGAGTCCGTTTCTGGAAATTAACATTTGATTGGGAAACCAACCTTCAGGATGGATCACTCAACCATTTGAAAGTGTTCAACTTGATTAAAAAGTTATACAGCTCAATATCTCTGAATGAGAAACCTAAAAGTTGCTACGGAAAACCCCTGGTTTAGTTTCTATCTCAATGACCTGTCTTAGTTTTTTGGAGGCATTCTCGTCAAATGTGGAAGACAAGGGGTTTGATGAGAGGTTATAGCCATTTGCGTTGTATGTTATCCGAGTTGCCTTGAGTTTGTATGATACTCGTTATGATTGAAATCGTGTTTCTCAAATAATGAAAATCGAGCAAATGTGATCCGTTTTCCTCAATTTTACCCATTGTACACATCCTCGACATTTCCCTCACAAATCTACCTTGGCATAATCAACCAATTCCATCAAATTCCCCACAAAAGTCGACCAAGAAAAACAAGCAACAAAACCACTTCCCCTAAACAAGAACACCCCCAAAATAAAAGGTTTCCCTCTTCAGATAAGATCGCACAATATCTACGATTTCAGCCCTCAGATCAAACCCCACGTGGACGATTCAGATCCTTCATCCGTCCACGCTGGCAATCTCCCTCAGTCCAACTTAACCAATCATTTGCTTACTTATGTCTCCGGACCCCACTCTCCATCCCTTCTATATAGCATGTCGCCACTAATTTTGTCATCATAAACCAAAATCATTCTAAGTCCACACAAAAAATACGATCAAACATGTCTAACACTGAAGTCCAAGCTCAAACTGAAGCTTCTCCTCAAGATACTCCTGCTCAGGAGGCTCACGCGCCGGCCACTGATGTTCCTCCGGCAGACGCGACAGCTGAGCAAATAGACGTTGCGCCGAAAACCGATGACAAGAAGAAGAAGCAGCCTGCTAAGGTCAGGAAGCAGAGGACTCCTAAGGACAAGAAGGCTAAAAAAACTCCTCCTCATCCTCCTTACTTTCAGGTAATTTCCCTCATCCTTTTGTTCCTTTTTTTTTTTTAATTAGTATGATCAAAGGTGCTTTTTATTTTGCTAAATCATTGTAATTTTTGTTTCAAATTTTGGAAATATGCTTCCTTTTCTTTGTAATATATATGATCAAGTAGTCTATGGTTGGCTTAATGTTTGTTTTAATATTTGAAAGGTTGCGTATATTTGACCCCTCCTACGTGCTTTGTAATTTTACTCTGTATGACGATTCATGTTAGCCGATCTCAAAACATTTCGGAATCACGCAACTTTGTTATGTGTTGTACTGTCATCGTATATTGATTAATTGGTTGATTGATTGATTTCGAAGAATTAATAATCTTCGTGTGATCACTAAAATTAAGCTAATTAAATTAAATGATGAGCAGATGATAAAAGAAGCAATCACGGCTCTAAGTGAAAAAGGCGGATCAAGTCCATACGCAATCGCAAAATACATGGAAGAGAATCACAAGCCAGTCCTCCCATCAAAATTCCGAAAAATCTTAGGCCTGCAGCTCAAAAACTCGGTTTCGAGGGGGAAACTCATGAAGATCAAGGCCTCGTACAAGCTGACCGAGGCCGGGAAAAGGAGTACCACCACAACCACGACCACAACCAAGACGAGAGCTGCGAGGGCGAACGCAGGGGCGAAAACTAAGGAGACTGACACCAAGAAGAGGAAGCCGAAGTCGAGGGCTGTCAGCAAAATTGACACCTCTCCTCCGTCTTCTCTGCCTAATGTCCCGAATCTCGGCGCCACCACCAGGGCGCGGAGGAGTAAGAGGGCGGCGCCTGCTTCGAAGCCGAAGCAGCTCAAGTCTATTAAGTCTCCGGCTGCTAAGAAGGCCAAGAAGGGTGTCACTGCTTAGCTTGAGTTTTAAGTTTGAGCAAGTCTTAGGATGTGTAGATATTGGTGTGTTTTGGTGAGTGGAGTACTTTAGTTTTTGGTTAGTAGTGACTTGTAAGTGAAGTTGTAGACTCGTAATGTGGGAGTATATGAAGTGTTATGTGTAATTATGCAAAAATAAGTGAATTTAAGTTCATTTGCTTTGTTTAAATGACTGCATCTACTAACATAATTTCGAGTTTTGTCTCTTTGAAAATTGCACAAAATCGGGATTGAGGTTCCATTTAGTGGAAAATTATTCAACCTTGTAGGGTTTTCTATAGAATAAAATCATTAGTGTATGTCATACATTTATGTTTTAGCTTTCTCTTATTACAAAAGGCATACTCCACAAAATTGACGATTATGGTGGAGGTAATTAAATATTGTTTACAAATTAAAACTTTAGGGTCGTTTGAAATGGGGGACTTGATAGTGAAGATACACCCCTAGTGATATCAAGAGAATGATATATGGTGGCATGCTGGTGGATTTAGATAGGGAAGAAGGGTAATTCTTTTACCCTAAATAGTGGTAATAGTCCTCTTCCTCAACCTTGTTCAATCTATTTTACCACCGCCATTATTCCTCATTTTCTCACTTGGGAGTCACTGATCCACTGCTCCCATTCCAAACAAGTCCTAAAATAGCCGCGGAAACAGATATTCATACCAACAACATGGTCAATTGAATTCCGACACCAACCTTCTCGCTTGCACAAGCATCAACACCTCGCCCTGATGGTGACGGGCTCGACTTCCCCACGTACATCCGAGATGATTGTCACTAATGGTTTTCCATTCACATGCCCTTTGATATGCATTTGTCCGCGACGTATGTTCATGATTCAATGGTGTTTTGCCGTAATTTGGATAGCGTAGACTCCTTTTGCTAGAAAGTCTAGGCACCAACATTTACGACTCAAACACAAAATCACCGACCATGGACAATTCTGTACAATTTGAGACGTACACATTAGGTGAAACATATATATGCATAACGCTTAACTTTCTAGAAAATATAACATCAAATGTAGAATGGCGGCCACAAAAGTTTTGACACTTACAATATGGTAATTCACTGATTTGATATGGCTACATTTGACGTGTATGTCTAGCCTCATTTTTGGTGCTCTTCCACATAAATGGTCTTGATTATTCTTCAAATGCTCGAAAATTCTGAGTACAATGCAAAAATAATATTAGTACCAAAGCTTTATCTGAATGTAATTTTGTATATACAAAACAAAGTTTATTAACGAACAATAATCTTACGGTCTTACCTATGCTTCTCACACATGACTATGGAGACTCTAGGTATGTATTTGACTATTTGTTCGAATAAAAGGGTGGTAAGGGATGGATAAGTAACACTCAACTCATTTTTCATAGAAGTGTTGTAGATGTATTTTTCATGGACAATCAGCATCTCTCTTATTTATATGACTTACATTAAAACTTGACAAAGAAAAATATCCTAACAGATGCGCAATAAGGGTAGTTATGGACACATATTATTTGTTTCTTTTTATCAAGATGTTTTACTTGATCTTAAATTGGGTAGATTGGATCAAAGAAATTGTATTCTTTTTACGTAATATTGAGATTTTTTATCCAATTTATTGATATTTGGATATTTGACACGTCATGTTTAAATTGAAGTTCTTCATCCTTTTAAGTGCTTAAACCATGATCCTTGGACCAAGGTAAAGATGATTATCCTTCTCATCATTATGGCGTGGCCTTGTGGGAGCCACAGTAATACCCCTAGAGGAGGTTTAAAATATATAAGGAGCCTATACCAACAAAGTCGACGCTCTTAAAAATCTCATGTGATAAAAACTTCATAGTTAAGCGTGCTTGCAGCCATATGTGACTAATTCCGGTTCAGGTGATGAGTCGGGTGTTACAATGACTTAAAACGAGAAAATATTTTAATTAATTATTTATCTAACTGACACATCATCATTTAACGAAATAATCTAGCGCAATTTAATATCATGTACAAACAAAGCTTGGTCTAGTCGTAAAGGCATGTGCTTGGTGACCCTAAGGTCCCAAGTCCAAGCCTTACCCACTAGCAACACTTGGAAGGAGAATCCCCTTACCTCCCCCCTCTCTCCCATAGGCTGGGTCTTAAAATCCCATTGGCCAAATACTGGCAGAAGGAGGCCCAGTGGGGCGGCCCGACTTATCAATTAAAAAAAAAAAAAATCATGTGCACAAGATGATAACCGCAAAGTGTAGCATGTGCACAAACTTGTTGAGTAGGGGTATCATGTGCAAAGTGACAAATCTAAGGGGTATCACGTGAATTGTTCGTTTTTATTAAATAAAGTTTACGTTGCATTGTTGGAAAAGTAGAGTTGCATTCTACTTACTCTGTCGTATCGACCATGATATAATTTACCACTTTCAAAATTATTTGTCATGCCTTGTATTTAACCTTTGCTAGCAATAAGCTTGTGGTGTACATATGATTTGAAGACTCAAAGTCATTGATTTTCAAACAACAACAACCAAACCTTATTTATAGTTAACATGAATAGTTATCTAGTAACCGTCTTGTGTATGCCATAAAATTTCAAAAACATTGTGGATCATTTAGAAATATTTTTTATAATGTCTCGACGATAATAGGGGATCAACAAAGTTTATTTTGTGACCATTCTCTATCATCGTTGCTCCTTCCCATATTCATTCGTGTTCTCTAATTGATAGGATATATAATGTATATTTAATCGGAGGTAAAACCACTGAAATGGCAATTATTAGAAAATTTTTTAGTAGTACTATTGATAATCATGAGATGATTTGGTATTATACATGTTTTTGATTGAATCCTCACATGCAATGATCGTTTTTATTCACATCGTCCTATGAAGTTAGAGTCAGGCAGGTAATTTCATACAAGACAGTAAGACACCTAAACTTTCTCTATGAAGTTTAGCATTGGAATATTTTCTGGGGCTTGCTTGGATTGGGAGTAATTATTAGGGGGGGTAATAGGAGCTACAATAAGGGGAAAATTAGAGAAAATGTGGTGGTGGAGGGAGGAATTAAAGGTGGTGGAGGGAGTAAAAGAAGGGTGGAGGAGGAATCATTACCCCCATATTGGAGTAATGCATTACCCTAGGGGGGAGGGGAGTAATGCATTACCCCCATAATAATTACTCCCCATATGGGGGTAATAGTTCCTCCTCTACCCCTTATTTCCTCCCTCTACCACCACCATTTCTACCATTTTCCCCTTATTTTAGCTCCTATTACCCCCTTAATAATTACTTCCATTCGGCCATTCCAAACAAGTCCTAGTGTCTACTCTACTTGTTATCGTGCAGTGGGATTCGAACTCGATACCTTAAATCCAAAACGTGTGAGATTTTGAAAACAATGAAATCGAAGAAACACACCAACTTTACACTACTTGGGCCTAATTACCCAAATACTCGTAGTACAAAAACGGAGGAGTAATTTCGGCCCAAACGTTTAATTCACGCGATCCACCAAATAAAATTACGCAACCGCGCTGTCGTTTCTTTCGTAAATTCTGTATTATAAGAAGTCGTCGGCGACCAGAATATTCAGAATTAGTCATTTCGTTGTTTTCTCTCTCCTTCGAATTCACAGGTAAAGTTTCTCACCAAACCCTAATTTTTCATCCCCAATTTCTTCGAATTCCTCTCTTTTTTCTTCGTCAAATTCAATCAATAAACCCTAATTTTCCCCCTTTTGATCAAATTCAATCAATTTTGTAGGTAATTGCAGGAAGAAATGGCTCGTACTAAGCAAACTGCTCGTAAATCAACCGGTGGAAAGGCTCCTCGCAAACAACTCGCCACCAAGGTTATTATTTTCTCTCTCTTCGCGATTTTAGGGTTTCGGTTTTTTGTTTCGATCGATTAATTTGATTGTAATCTGTACGTGATTTCCCCAATTTGATTTTAATTTGTTTGAGTTGATGATTTTTGGTAGCGGTTGAATTTCCGCCCTTTTCTAGGGTTTCCGCTTCGTTGTTTTGATCTAGTTGTGCAACGGAAACATAATTTAGCGTAATTTGTACGTTATTTGATTGAGGAATTTCTTGCTACTGATTCTTTTAGGGTTTCCGCTTCGTCGTTTTGATCTTGTTGTGCAATCGAAACATAATGTATATGATTGGGAATTGAGAATTTCTTGTTATTGTATTTTTTTTTAAGGCTGCTAGGAAATCTGCTCCTACCACTGGTGGTGTCAAGAAACCTCACCGTTACCGCCCCGGAACTGTTGCTCTTCGGTAATGTTTCACGTGAATTTCTATCGTTTTTTCGTTTAGTTGCACGAAAGTCTGTTCATATTTTGTTTCCTTGCTCGAATTTCTGTTTATATTTCGTTTCCTTGCTCAAATCTCTGTTTATATTTCGTTTTACTTGCTGGCATTTCATACAAGTGATGTTTCTATTTCCTGCTTTTCTGATATTTGCTCGTGTTTCGTTTACTTGCTCGCATTTCATATATTCATACATGTTATGTTTCTATTTCCTGCTTTTCTGATATTTGCTCGTGTTTTGTTTACTTGCTCGGATTTCATATAAGTTTCTTTCCTATTCGTTCATTCTTCTGTAATTTGTTTTGGTTAATCTGCATTTTTGTTTACGTTAAGTTTTTCGTGCATCTTTTGGTTGAAACAGTGAAATTCGCAAGTATCAGAAGAGTACTGAACTCCTGATCCGTAAGCTTCCATTCCAGCGTCTTGTTCGTGAAATTGCTCAAGATTTCAAGGTAAACAGCGATTCAGTTTACAATGTCTCTGAATTTGATTCGAATTATCTCATATGTTATTTGGCTTGACTGATTGTTATCTGGTGGTTTGTAGACTGACCTGAGGTTCCAGAGCCACGCTGTTCTTGCTCTACAAGAGGCGGCCGAGGCTTACCTGGTGGGACTGTTTGAGGACACTAACTTGTGTGCCATTCATGCTAAGAGGGTGACCATCATGCCTAAGGACATTCAGCTTGCTCGTCGCATCCGTGGTGAGAGGGCTTAAGACAGTTGAAGACTTAATCATCTGGGGTTCTTATTGTTCTCTGTTCAGACTGAAAGTATGGCTTAGTTGATGACTTTTAATACTTTTTATTTCTGTGATTAGTAGATGTTTCTATGATGTTGGCTGTTGTTTGATCTTAATTTCGGCACTTCCGTTGGCATTTATGAAGACAGTAAAAAATTTAGACTACGTTTTTTTCGTTACTTCCTCGCTTCTTTCTTATTTGTTGATTCTGTTTCTCTCTGGTTATGAAGGTAGTTTCCCTCTTAATATTTTGACCTGTAGTTCATCCCTTTTCGAGCTTTCATCTAGTTACATTTTGTCAAGTAGGTGGACGACTTTTTTTCTTTTGGTCGTAGTGGAGGGCGTCATATCTTCCTTTGGCTTGATTTCAACTGCTGCATTGTTGTATGCTTGAATAGTGTTTTAGGGCTTGTACATTTTGGCTGTAAGAGCCCATTTGGAGTTTAGGACACTGAAGAATCAGTTTACATCCTCATGTGGATTCTGTTGTTGAGGAGAAGATGATGTAGCATCTAACCCATCTGGTTGCTACTATCAATTCTGTTTAGTGGAGTCCGATATATCTCATCTTTATTGTCGTGTCATCTGACTTGCTTTCTTGCATGTATATGCATCAAATTATATACTTGGGTTTCGGGCTTTTGCTTCGGCTGGGTTGTTGCGGGGTGATTGTTTTTGTATCTATAAGTATTCACTGTCAAGTTGGTTGGGTGCTTACCTTTTACAGGCTTGTGCTTTTGAGTTTTGACTTGCGCTTGCTCCTGCTATGATGCTTTCTACTCTTCCTTGGTTGGCCTTAGGTATGAGAACATTGTTTGAAATCTGTGCTATTTTTGCTGCAAGAAATCTGGTTTCATGTTTCTTTCTATGTCCCTTCTGTTTTTTTGAGTGGAGCTCCTGGTCTTTGCAAGCACTTTACCAAGTTTTGTTGTTCGTGGTATGCTGTATTTTTTGTGAAGTAGTGTTGTTGCTAGATTTCTCAAATTTCATTGTTTTGTCGGTTATATGCTGCTTCACATGCTATTTTTATAGTGCTCGAGTCGGGATTATGGGGATTAGGACTTACAAGTCACATCAGGAAGTTGTATTTAGGTTGTCCAATATTCTTGTTTTTGGATGAAGAAACTGTCTTGGGATGAAGTGCATAGGTACATCTACTTAGTCGGTGATGCTTGTGTTTGATTGTTTGGTACTGCATGTCAAGTCTCAGAAGTGAACTTGACATGTATTATTGGGCAGTGGCTGGATTCACCATGTGCATATGTTTTCTTTAAGAATCACAAATGATGAAATGAATCCATGTGTGTCACAATGAGATTTTGGAGTGAGATGGAGGGTGCTAGTCTGTAGGACAGGAGCTGAAGGCTTAAGGAGAGCAAAATGTCTCACATTCAAAACCGAAGAAGTGAAACCCCATTATATGTACCAGTTTTAGGTTCTTGTTGATGATCTGTGCGGGTTTCTTCTCCCTTTCGATTGTTACTGCCCTTACCTGTGGTCTGTTCCCAGCTGATTTGATCATATTCACTTGTTTCTTCTATTTGCATATTACTCCTTTCTCCATTTGTCATGCCAATGCTTTTTAGCTACTTGGGAGAGGACAATGTGTAGTTTCCATTTCCAATGGAGCTAAAGACTAATTATTCTTTGGTTTTTGGGATATAATGGAATAAAGCAAAATGGCTCATAAAACTGTCTGTGCTTCTTATTTTTGTGAAGTAGAGTCGGTGCGATTCTCGAAGCAATTTTCATTTTGGGTCATCCGTGCGCAGCCTCTCTATGTTTCAATAGGGGTAAGGCTTGCGTGCATCCGACCCCCCTGACCCCGCCTTATGACGGGAGCCTTTAAGGCACTGGTGTTAAAGATGCCGTTGGGAGAGGACATTGTGTGGCCTGCCCGGTGTAATCTTTGTTGTACTCCCTGTGTTTATCTATAGTCCCTCTGTTTTCAGCTCTGAAGTGCATATTTTGTTGGCATTCTTCTGTGGTCTCACCGTGGGGTTGTGTAAGACTGGATAGTTACGCCATATGCTCTCATTGGTAGTTTATGCACTTTGTTACATAGAGTTGTAACAAGTATCTGATCAGAAGTCTGCCAGGCGACTTGATTAGTTTCTGAAGTGTATCATGTTTTAGCTCCAAATGAAGTCTCAAGTGTCCAGGTCCCAGCTGGTGGTGCTCGGATCTCATGCAGGTAGAGTCTGAAACACATAGTTCTTTCTGTATGATCACCATTGTGTTGTGTGATGTGTAACTTGTGACGAAACTGTCATTGTTGGTTTCATCGCATATTATTAAGGTTTCAGTTTCTACTGCATTTTCGGATGTGAGTTGTATTTTTCTTCAATTTTTGGTTCTAATGTCTTAATTTTCTCTGGTCTTTGAATTGATTGTGTGATTTTCGTTTTCTTTCAACTTTGTTGATGTTGGGTTTTCATAAGTTCCATGATGTCTGTGCTGGGCTTTTTGCAGCCTGTGCATTTTTGTGTATAGAGTTTAGACGAGGGATGAAAATTCACTAGCAGCTGTTGACACAATAGTGTCAATAGCGCTAAAGGACAAACAACTTTTACCTAATATTTTCCCTCACCCCGGTTCCCAGTCCCCTTCTCTTAATTCCCCTGCTTTCTAACTCACCTCATAATTCCCATCCCCAGAATTTCTCTCTCCTCTCCCACATAATTCCCCAGTACAACACGGTCAATCGGCATGTACATCAACATCAATCGTCAATGTTCATCAACATCAATTGTCATCAAATATCAACCTTCATGATCCAAATCGCCCCATCATCATCATCAACCATCAATCGGACTTTACTTGACGGCGTTGCATGTGGTTGTTGTAAGTTATAGTGCACCGGAAAAGGGAGCGCGGCGCTGGAAAGTCGATCCCTAAACCCTTTTTCGGCAAGTTTTGGTTTTTTTTTTTTAATTTTTAGAGTTTAGGGGTTCACCACGCCCTTCCCTAGGGTGTCGTTCGCGCCGTCGGAAAAGTTGGGTGGGTTTGTGATTTGCGGCGATGAAGGGTTTTTTTAACCGGTGGATAGAGGGTGGTTAAAGGGTTGTGACAGGTTGGGGAAGCTTTTTGATTTGAATGGACAAAAGTAACCCTGAAAGCTGGTGTAAAAAGTCGAATATACCCCTGCTGTTGTCAACAGCTGCTAGTGAATTTTCGCCCCTCAGTTGAGACTGACTGTCAGTTTATGGCCCCCGTAAATTTTGCTTTGGTTTGGGATGAGCATGTCTTAGGAGTGGTAAAAGCGCTGTTTGTGTGGTACACTAATTGTCGCGTGTCCCCAAAACATACTCCGTCAAGAATCTTAAAGTTGTGGTGGTTTGATTAAATTTCCCGTTTTTCCTAATTACACAACAAAAGCCATTAGGCACGCAGAGGGCACTGGGTAATGTACTAGCCTTCCCGGGACACAATCCCACCTTTGTAGTAGGTGTGTTATGAACGGTGAATTTTAGTTAAGAGGGTCTAACTTGCTAAGGAAACTAATGAGGTGTACTGACCGTCAACTTTTTCACTCGTTGACAAATTGTTGAGGTATATATCCACGGCTTTTCGCTGAAAATATTTGGAGAATTAGCAAACCAATGGAGTAAAAAATCTCTCGTGGGTTCAATAGTTTAGCGTAAACCGCCTCAAATCTTAACTGATCGACTTGGCTGGGAAAACCATAGAAAAACGTCGCAAAAATAAGAACCAACAATCATATCTAGCGAAAATTGTTCAAGGTAACTCGTGGTAATGGTCTGACAGCATTTGGCTCATTTTATATAATTGGCCAAAATTGGCCTTACTCGTAGTTAATAATCCAAAGTTTTTGGACAAAAATGGTCTCGGAACAAATAGTGCTCAAATTAACATAGCGGACTATATGCGTAATGTTGTGAGAATTTACAAAACACTCAAATCTTTCAATTATTTACTTCTAGACTATCTTAGGTGATGATTGGAGGACATTTGACTCATTTGCAAAAATTGATCAAATTTGGCCAAAATCGTTACACAAATCCACGGTTTTTCGATAAAATGGCTTCGGAACAAAAGTGGCTCAAACTTTGGTGGTAACATCTAAGTATGATATAATGAGAATATGTAAAATTTTGGAGTCAAAAACCTAAAAGAAGTTAAGAAAAACAACAAAAACAATCATAAATCCATACAAAGTAACGAGCGTCAAAACCCATGAAATACTTCCCAAAATGAGGAACCAAATTCAAATCCAACAATTATAATTCTAGGAAATCTTAGGGAACGGTTGGAGGACATTTGGATAATTTCAAAACAATTATCAAATTTTGCCAAAATAGCAGTATATAATCCACGGTTTTTTTGATAAAATGGCTCGAGAGCAAAAAAGGCTCAAATTTTAATGCTAGTCTCTAAGGATGATATAATGATAATTTTTACAATATTAGACCCTAAAGCCTAAGAATATTTTAGAAAAACACAGAAACCAGTCATAAATCCATACAAAGTGACGAGTGTCAAAACCCATGAAATACCTCAAAAAATGAGGAACTAACGCTCAAATCCTACAATGATACTGCTATACAATACAAGTATTAGGTAATGATTAGAGGACATTTGGCTCATTTACAAAAATTGATCAAATTTGACCGGAATCGTTATACATAATCCACGGTTTTTCGATAAAATGGCTCAGGAGCAAAAACGACTCAAACCTTAATGGTCACATCTAAGGATGATATAATGATAATTTTCAAAAGATTAGATTCAAAAACCTAAAAGAAGTTAAGAAAAACAGCAAAAACAATCATTAATCCATATAAAGTGACGAGCGTCGAAACCCATGAAATACATCTCAAAATGAGGAACCAACACTCAAATCCAACAATAATATGTCTAGGAAATCTTAGGGAATGTTTTAAGGACATTTGGATCATTTCAAAAAATATATCAAATTTGGCCAAAATCGCAGTACATAATCAACGGTTTTCTCGATAAAATGGTTCCGGAGCAAAAAGGGCTGAAAGTTTGGTGGTAGGTCCTAACGATGATATACAGATCATTTTTAAAATATTAGACTCAAAAACCTTATAAAAGTTTCGAAAAACAGAGAAAACAGTGATCAATCCATACAAAAAGTGACGAGCGTCAAAACCCATGAAATACCTCAAAAAATGAGGAACCAACACTCAAATCATATAATTATACTGCTAGACTATCTTAGGTAATGATTGGAGGACATTTGGGTCATTTGCAAAAATTGATCAAATTCGACCACAATCGTTATACATAATCCACGGTTTTTCGATAAAATGGCTCCGGAGCAAAAACGACTCAAACTTTTATGGTAACATCTAAGGATGATATAATGAGAATTTGCAAAATATTAGAGTCAAAAACCTAAAAGAAGTTAAGAAAAACAGCCAAAACAATCATAAATCCATTCAAAGTGACGAGCGTCGAAACCGATGAAATACTATCCAAAATAAGGAACAAACACTCAAATCCAACAATCATACTTCTAAGAAATCTTAAGGAAGGTTCTAAGGACATTTGGATAATTTCAAAAAAAAATATCACATTTGGCAAAAATCAAAGTACATAATCCACGGTTTTCCCGTTAAAATGGCTCCGGAGCAAAAAGGGCTGAAATTTTGGTGGTAGGATCTAAGGATGATATACTGAACATTTTTAAAATATTAGACTCAAAAACCGTATAAAAGTTTCGAAAAACAGAGAAAACAGTCATAAATCCATACAAAGTGACGAGCGTCAAAACCCATGAAATACCTCAAAAAATGAGGAACCAACACTCAAATCATATAATTATACTGCTAGACTATCTTAGGTAATGATTGGAGGACATTTGGCTCATTTGCAAAAATTGATCAAATTTGACCAGAATCGTTATACATAATCCACGGTTTTTTGATAAAAAGGCTCCGGAGCAAAAAAGACTCAAAATTTGATGGTAATATCTAAGGATGATATAATGAGAATTTCCAAAATATTAGAGTCAAAAACCTAAAAGAAGTTAAGAAAAACAGCAAAATAATCATTAATCCATATAAAGTGACGAACGTCGAAACTCATGAAATACTTTCCAAAATGAAGAACCAACACTCAAATCCAACAATTATACTTCTAGGAAATCTTGGGGAAGGTTCAAAGGACAATTGGATGATTTCAAAAAAAATAATCACATTTGGCCAAAATCGAAGTACATTACTGATCATTTTTAAAAATATTAGACTCAAAAACCTTATAAAAGTTTCGAAAAAACAGAGAAAACAGTCATAAATCCATACAAAGTGGCGAGCGTCAAAACCCATGAAATACTTCAAAAAATGAGGAACCAACACTCAAATCCTACAATTATACTGCTACGCTATCTTAGGTAATGATTGGAGGACATTTGGCTCATTTTCAAAAATTGATCAAATTTTAACTATAATCGCTACACATAATCCAGTGTTTTTCGATAAAATGACTTCGGAACATAAGCGGCTCAAACTTGGGTGGTAACCTCTTAGGATGATATAATGAGAATTTACAAAATATTATAGTAAAAAACCTAAGGTAAGTTACGAAAACAGCCAAAACAATCATAAATCCTTACAAAGTGATGAGCGTCGAAACCCATAACATACTTCTGAAAATGAGGTACCAACACTCAAATCCAACAATTATATTTCCAGACAATCTTAGAGAATGTTTGGAGGACATTTGGATCATTTCAAAAAATTGATCAAATTTGGCCAAAATTGCAGTACATAATCCACGATTTTCTCGATAAAATGGCTCCGGAGCAAAAAGGGCTGAAAATTTGGTGGTAGGATCTAAAGATGATAAACTGATCATTTTTAAAATATTACACTCAAAAACCTTATAAATGTTTCGAAAATTTGAGAAAATAGTCATAAATCCATACAAAGTGACGAGCGTCAAAACCCATGAAATACCTCAAAAAATGAGGAACCAACACTCAAATCATATAAT
>JBBYHQ010329340.1:0-14473 GCA_038382645.1 Spergularia azorica
ACCCGACCCGAAGGATCATCTGACCCGGTATGACCCGACCTGTTACGAACCGACCCGCTATAACCCGACCCGGAACCAACCCGACGACCCATTTGCCACCCCTAGTCATAGCTCATGACTCTAGAAGGATAGTTGTAGCCCAACCCCCTCTCCAATATTTTAATACCAACTTTATTTGTTTTTTTGTCCGAATTGATAACTTTTGTTGGGGAAATCAGTTTGTGATACAAAAGTTGGCCACTTGCTCAAATAATAAATTCTTTTGCATGATTCTTGGAAATAATAATAAGAAAGTGAATGTGAAATAAAATGATGAGAAAAGTAGAGGTGGTCCACTCGGTGAGTTGGAGGATTATTTGGAGAGTTGTGCCATTGTAGCTAAAAGGTTGTTCAATAACCCTCCAAAGAGAGATGGTGTGTTGGGAAATTGGAGAGTAACTCTCCAGTTTTTACCATTGTACCTGCTCTAAGCGACAAAGTAAAAGAAAACAGAATAATAAATTCCTTGATGACAATATATAATACAATATAACTACTTAAAATTACAATATCAATTTAGAACTCATGATAATAATTTGAAAGTACAAAAATACATTATACAAAGCCTGCCTATGAATAAATAAATAAAGTACTAAATGATGCCATCTTTGTTTGAGAAAACCCTTTACACCAATTTCTCTATATATAACTCTTCTCCAAAATTTTTTTTTTTTTTTTTTTTTTTTTTTTGTATTAAAAAAGTTATACATGTAAAGAATGAAGATTTTTCTCCAAAAATCAAACAAAGGACAAAGGTATATATACTAACATAACTAATGCGTAACCTAAAATTTGGTATACGGATAGCCAGGAGACACGGTGTTTTAATATTATAATTAATATAAAATAATGGTGATAATAATGAAACTTTAAAGACATTTATTTATAAGAATTCGATGTGATTTATAACGTGTTGGCAGCTCAAAAGATTGATAACTCCATCTTTTCTTTAAGTGGTCGTGCTCTAATGAACAATTTTTGTCACAAAAAAAAAAATATAAAAAAATAAATAATAAATACAACAGTTAACTGGAGGATGACACATAAGGAATGACGTGGCTTTTCCACATGGACAACGTCTACGTACTCGCCACATAAGTAAAAATCTTAGGCTATTAAAGTATTAGTGTAGATAGATAGGTTCTTTTTGCCCACAATGATATTGAAGACTAAGTGACGTGGAAGAGAGAGAGAGGAAACCCACCCTAGGCCGACAACTCAGGTATGACGTGGCTTTTTTTTCCTGAGAATACATCCATGAAGTGACACGTAGGCGTTGAAGTTAGCCTATTAAAGTAGTAGTATAGACCTATGGTCAGAATTACACCACCTCACCATCATATAAAATACACTGACCCAGACTATATCATGACCACAAGCATCATCTTTTTCTTTAGCAAAGCAGCCAACCGACCACTACCCTCGCCATTGTGCCGGAAATAACCCATCACTAGTTGCATTTCATTATCTAGCTCGGAAAACTTATGACGGCTTCCCGTCGTGATCCATAGACACCCTAAGTTTCGGTGTAGTGAAACCCAAAAACCCAAAGAAAGAATTAAAAATTGAAAGCATTAACGCGACACCGAAAAATGAACCCGTAAACCCTTTTTCTAGTCGACGCGGTGGGCATATGGCGGCGTGGTGGGAGGATTCCGAATTTTCTCGATCAGTTTCGAACATAAAAGGAGACGAATGACGATGGAAACATTCTGGAAAATGGGATCTAACTTTGTCGATGATTATTAATGAAGATTAGAAATTTGGGTTTGCAGATTTGGGGGTTGGGGAAACTTGTCGCTCCTTTTCAAAGGAGAAAGCATGATTCTTGTTAATTTTTTTTAATTAATATTGTTCGGAGTTGGGATATTGGAGTTATTAGGAGTTATTGGGAATGAGAGTCATTTTAGAACGTTGATTTTTTCGTCAATGGGTAGGATTAGCCAAATTCTAGGAGGTAGAGTTTATTAGTAACTGTAGAACATCTCTACAAATTGGCTGCAGGGGTGCGGAGTATGAGGATATAAACTCAGGACAACCCCCAAACAGGTTGATTTGATAACCTGTCACGCCCCAAAACCATTATTGGAACATAACAGATGGCAACCTACGAGAAGTAGGCTAAGCCATTCTTATTCCACAAAAGTCGAAGGTACAAAACATATATTACACAATATTAAACATACGAATACTATGGTACAAACGATCTCTAAGGCCATATATTTATGCTATAAGTTGACGAGGATAGCTCATTCAAGTTCCCACTTCCAGCTAGTACTGATTACCTGAAAATAATTTATTTTTGAAAGGCTGAGCTCAACACCCCAGTAAATGACAGTTCCCGACTTCACCGGATCAAGCAGTTGCTAAAATACTACTCCGTATAACGATAATAAGTCGTATAAGCATAATAATTTCCAGTAGTGGGTAGTATAGTTCTGATTAGTTCAGAATTTCTCAGTCAGTGCCAATTTAAGCCTTTGGCAGGGCCAGATGGATATCCTCGTTTCAAAGTTAGCCAGAACACATAACTAGCCCACAAAATCAAAGTAATTCAGAAAATAATCAGAGTTTGCAATTGTCGATCCTCATTCAAACATAAGCATTTACAAAGTATACATAAATATTACTATAAGCTAAATCAGAAAGAGTCCCTGACCTGAATTCCAAATCACCGCGGTACTACCCCCTTAGTTATCTCGTTTTAAGTAAATAAAGTCGCGTAAGTTATTTATTTAAGATCATTTTGGTAATGTAATTATACTGTTGTTTATTTGATGATCAACTGTCCAAGTGTCCAACGTCGTCCGAAGTGGTAACTATATAGTCAAATTATTTATTTAATAAATTAACATCCTTTAGCGAAAATTATTCACTCTAAGATTATTTCACCACTGGGGTAATTCTGCCGGGTTACTTTTAATCATTGACTTAGTATTTACCACTAACATAATTAACAATCAATCTTGGGCTATTTTTCACTAACGGTGACGTTCACAAAATGGGGTATATCCGGCGAGTTACTTTTACCGTAATAACTATTCGCCACAAGATTAATTAGTTATAAGTTATAAAATGCGTACGGTTGTTAATGCCATTAACTAAATACATTTGCTTAAAATGATTTAAGTAACATACTGTAGTCATTTTAAGTGACGATAGCTTTTTTAGCAAAACCTTGCTACTGAAAGACTATTTCTCGTGCTCGAAACGATTACTCGTAAAATATGTTTTCGAAAAGTCATAATACTCGTAACTCACTTTAGTTGTGGTGTGCTTATGGTCTGAAGCACTTCAAAATGAATAACACTTGAAAGATTTTTTTGCATCGAAAGCTGAATACGAAGCATGCTATTTATAGGCACATGGTGACCAATTTTTCCCGAAAGAAATGCAATTCACCTTAGGTGATTTCTATTACCTTCCTTGAATCAAGGAACTTGTTTTTCAAATCATTAAATATCTCAAATACTTCCTATGTAAATTTTGAAGTTGCTTGTCCTTTTTGTTATTATTATCATTATTAATAGGTGGGTTATACAACTAATTAAGCTTACTCCACATATTTACGTTACAATTAGACCATGCAAATCTAAAACGAAATGTTAAAACATAGTTTAACGATTCCACAAAATCATTTTTCAGTTACAATTAGATATGTAGCTGCAAATTAAGATAAAACGGTTAAGAGTTAAATTAATTATAAATATGGGTGAATTGATGATATAAGTTTATTCAATGTTTAAGTTTACGAGACTTTATATTTAACTTTAAAAAGTTTTTGTAAACCAATCTGTTTTCTTCTTTTGTGCCAATTGAAATCAAATAATAAAAAAAATAATTAAAGATTAAATCAAAATATTAAGTTGAGTTTTAATCTAGAGTCCGTGCAACGCACGGGCATTCAACTAGTATTGTATTGTATTTGATATGATAAGTAAAATATAATAATTAAAAAAAAAATTGTACATGTTATGCTAACAATATGGATCATGTGTTGCCTTAGAGAGAGAATTGATCCATTGAATTATTTGCTCATTTAAGCAACTTCGATTACAATACAAAATAGTAATTCTCATCCAGAATAATTAAACAATATACTATCTCATAATCACAAATCTCAATTTTGGGGCTCCATAAGAGAGTATAAGTTCTCAAGTTTGTAAAATGAAATTCATATAATAAAAGTAATTGTCTACAAAGGTTTAATAAATTACAAGTAATAATAGTTCTTATATAAGGGTTTAATATTTATCGGTTCAACTCTCTCATCATAATTGGATATCATCATTAAGCTAAGAGACCCGTGCAACGCACGGGTGATATGGTGTAATTATAGTGTGTTAATCCGCTTGATTTAGGCGCCTTAGTGTCTATTTGGGCGTGGTTTTATCGTGACTCGTAGACCACACCATTAGGAGTATTTTTGGAGATTATTCGATGGTTCGGGATCGAGTTATGAGTTAGTGCGAGTTTCGAAGAGCAGTTAGCTCGGCTAGTCATCGGGATTCACACACTACCTCGAGCCAAGAGAAGAGCTCGAGAATCAGATACATCTCGACTCAATGATAGCCTGTCTCGAGTCGAGAAGCGTGCGTCTCGAGTCGAGAGGTGTTTCTCTCGAGTCAAGAATTTTGGGTAAGTGGGTATCGTATCCACTAAGAAGAGGGGAAGTCTAAATTGCAATTCTAGTGCTGAAGGTTACTTTGGTGCAAAGAAGGGACTAAGGCAAGGAGACCCATTATCTCCGTATCTCTTTGTGATCTATATGGAAGGGCTCTCCAGAAGTCTCAGGAAGCTCATCCACACCACCAACTTCTCCGAACACCCCAAATGTGACAAGATTAGCATCAACCACCTCCTGTTTGCTGATGATCTGCTTATATTCACCAGAGGAGACACAAGCTCAGTATTGACAGTAGCTCAGGCCCTATCCACCTTTGAAAGGCAGTCAGGGTTAGCTGTAAACTCTATGAAGACTAATATCTACCTAGGTGGAGTGACTGCATGCACAGCTAAATAAATAACTACAAGAACAAGCTATAAAACTGGCACCTTTCCTTTTAAATACCTGGGAATACCCTTACACTCCTCCAGGTTGTCTTCTGACATGTACAACCCCCTGCTAGACAAGATGAGAGCAAAGCTCAAACACTGGGCAAACATGTACATCTCCTATGCAGGTAAGCTCCAACTCATAAACTCTGTCATCCTGGGACTTCAAACCTATTGGGGTCCTGTTCTTCTTCTACCAAGAGGAATTTTGAAGAAAATCAGTAGGCTATATAGAGAATACTTCTGGGGAATTGATGAGAACAATGGTAAATACATTTTCATCAAGTGGAAAAAGCTGTGTTCCCCCAAAAGGGAAGGTGGGCTTGGCATAAAAGAAGTACTCAGCTGGAACAAAGCATTATATGCAAAGTGGATTCTAAAAATCCAACTAAATTAGGACAGCATTTGGTGCAAGTGGATAAATGCTTATTATCTTAAGAACAACAACATATGGAATGCAAAATCAATGGCTGGCAATTCAAACTCTTGGAGAACAATTCTTAGCATAAGGGATGACATTGTTTGCATCTCAGGTGATGTAAACCTAGCAAGGCAAAAAAAAGAAACCTGGGGAACAAGCCAGCAAAAAAGCAAGGCACTATATGGTTTTTTCAGGGAGAAACACGAGAATGTCAGTTAGTATAAGGCAATCTGGGACTGCTGCTGTGATAGCTACACTGGCTGTCTAAAATGCACTTCGTACAATTGACAATCTACAAAAGAGAGGGATGTGTATTCCTAATAGATGCACACTCTGCAAATGCGAAAATGAATCAGCTCAGCACATGTTCTTCAACTGTCATATATCAAACAGGATGTGGAATCTGGTGCTGAACTGGCTTGGGTACAATGGGAGAAACCGGAGCTTGGTACATGAGCTTAATTAGTTTAGGCCCAAGGTTAGGGGGAAGCAAGGATGACAACAAACAAGAAATGCACTATGGTTGGACTAGGGTTGGAAAGAAATGCAAGAGTCTTCACAAACAAGGCAAGAAGTCCGGAAAAAATTGCACTTGCGATTCAATTCCAGACATGTGTTAGAGTTATTAGTAGATTTAGTAGCTCTATTCCGGATTATTGATGTAATCTAGTGGTTTTTGCAAGGGTGGCTCATTGCTATCCTTGGAAAAGGATTGTATTAGTTTCTTTTTCCCCAAAGTGGATGAATAAACTAAGCTAACTTTTTCCAAAATAAAAAAAAATCGGTACTTCTGGGGCATATTTGGGGCGCTAAATAAGAAATTTAGGGCGGGGGATAGCAACACCCAATATAAATAGCCCAAATATATATTGCAAGCGTAGTAATTGTCGTTGGTCGATCTTAAGGAGGTTAAAATGATTAGGTCGTCTAAAGGATTACTATACAAGTTAGCTACTCTAATGGTCGATGACAATGGGTGACAAGATATATAATAATTTATGCAAATTTGAAATTTAAAACTAATTTAGAAAACATAATAATACTTCTAAGACACATAAGCCGATATAAAGATAATATAAGTTGCATAAGTTACATAATACAAATAGCCTATATATGTAACCAAAAAAAATAGCCTATATAGGATTAAAACTTATATTTTCCAATGCGTATCTATAAGACAATGTTCTTTTGAGAGAGCTAATTAGTATTTTTTGGGAATTATGTTGATTTTCGAGGAATAAGTTACTTAATACCAAGTCTCAATATGCGTAGCAAACCAACCTAAGTCACATAGCAGAAAATAGCCGAGCTTTATGAAAAAAGCAAAGGTTTTTCATTTCATTGATCCGAATCATCTCATCATGGAGTATAATGGTGGGGATTAAGTGATATCGATCTCGATTAATAGTATAGTAGTATCGGCAATTACTATCGTTCAAAATGTCGTTAAGACGTCTCAAAACTACAAATAGCCTATTTAGGACTCGAACCTACATCTTCTATGCATATGTATTAGCATAGCGCTCTCCAAATTGAGCTAATAGGCTTTTAATTGTGAAATGATCAAAAGGTCACAAGTTGATCAAACATGATGTAAGCCAAACAATCATGAAGACAAAGTGATTAACATTGGCATGTAAGAGAAATTTACAAGTTGCGTAACCAAGAAAGCACCCATCATCAGGAGCCAAAGGTGCTCCACTACAGAACAACTATGATACCTTGTGACAAAAACTGAGGGTCTTGTAGGTATGTATAAGACGCGTGGGGATCCTCTCCAGTTCCTAAAAAGAACTGGATGGTCCAGTTCCACATCAACGGCCCATAATGGTTGCCTCTAATCTGTACGGTTGAGATGCATCACCCACAAATTAAAAAAATAAAAACAGCTTCCAGCCAAAACTAGAGAACACAGAACACTCCGGCCACCAACGAGCATCACCACCGTGTCGTTGCTACCGCCACAACCACGCAACCACCGTGGGCCCTGGTAAAGCCACCGGATTATTGCACGGCATGACCACTTGGAGTACAGATCCTCTCCAGTTCCTTGAGGAACTAGAAGATCTATTTCGTTCATTTTGGAGATGCCACGTGCACATTAGAAAAATCAATGGCCTACATTTTATCAAGCCATTTTCTCTCTCCTCTATTCTCTCAAAACCACCACAACTCCACCCAAAACCAGCCACCAACGAAGACCACTGCCCACGGACGGCGCATGCCGACACCAGAGGTCGACGCCCACCACCTACGGACCCGACCCGACTACTAGAACCACTACCTCGGATTTACAGTATTGTCGGACAAGACGTCCATGACTTAACTGGGAACCTTAGAGGGGTTGTTGTTGTGGTGGTGAGTGGGAAACAGAGGGTGGTGCCGTGGTTGCACCGTGGTAGCATGGAGGGTGGTTGATATTGTGGTGAATTTTGCGCGTGATTTGAGGAAGAAGGAGCCTTTTGTGTGTTTATTTCTGGTCGTAGATGCTAGGGGGTAGTCCAATCTGGACCGTTGAAAGGAATTGGACCCTCCAGTTCGTTTTAAGAACAGGAGAGGATCCAAATGCGACCACTTGTCCGGATTTGTCTGTAAATATACTACGGCGATGGGGCGGAGTGTGAAAGATGATGACAACAAGATGGTGGCCGATGGCTTGATATTGATTATAAAATTGACATTGAAAGTATTAAGGAGAGAGAGGATGAAATGATACACAGAATAAGAGAGAGATGGGAGTTGTTGGGATTTTTGAAGATGAAATCTCAGCCCTTTATTTGCTTCCTCCCCACGTGGCTGCTATCTAGAAAACGAACTGGACTCTCCAGTTCTTAAAGCAACTGGAGAGAATTCGGACTCGTATAAGACTGCCATCAGTTCACCATGACTCAGGGTCATGCATACAACACCTGAGAATAGCCTTGACAACATTAATAGCCAATAGAAGTTATAGAATACATCACCACTATGAACAGCTCAAGGACCAGTAACGTTTAGAAATTAGTGTTCAAGGAGTCTGAAGCGGGTATAAGGATCTAGGCAAGATTATGATGTATGTTAATATTAAATGAATGGTTTAAACGAAAATCTTCAAGATATTTAATGAATGGTCTAAACGGTAATCTTCAATACTATTACAAAGAGCCATTTTCCTCTGTTTGGTATCTGAAGAATAGTGCAAAGCCAGAATTTATCTGTTAAGAAGACGCCAATGAAGAACCCGAAAGTTTGGGCATAATTGTATGGGGCAACCAAAATTCAGGTTAAAATGAAGCAATTTATTTCAGCCATACACGACCAAAACACCCTGATTAGCTTGAATTAGCGTACAAGATGTCTAGTTCACCTCATTCAAGACCTTGATGCGGCTCAACAAGTTTCAAGCAAAGTACAATCTACCTACAAACTGTATGACAAAGACCAGATTGTGCGTACACTTTCTTCGATCACAAATTCTTGAATGCTGATTCATGACTGGGTTTCTGAGGGGTCAATTTGGCCAGCAAAGCCTTCTTTGGACAGTCGTCTGCATCCACGAAGTAGAAGTTGTCGTTGGCTTTGAATGTCACATACGGCCTGTTGGTGTATGCGATCCTCATATCCGAAAATTTGACCGTCTTCGTTGAAGGGGTTGCCAGCCAAGACATCATTTCAACTTCAAAACTGCCTGAACCAGTTTGCCACCTGATCTTATGAATGTAAGGGCTCACAAACCAGTGAAGAGCAGCAGTTGTAGTAGCACTGAGGAACATGACAGAGGCAGCCATACCACCTTTCACGATCACATTCAAGTCGGGGGATGTCATAAAAGATATCACAGGCCCCAAAGATACAGACATGCAGCAGGTGGAGAGAGAGAGAAGCTTCACTTTTCTAATAGTAGAGAGATATTGGACCATAGTAAGCAATCCCCATGTCCTTGCCATCTTCATCAACATCAGCTACTTTCCGTGGTCCAATGCTGATCTTGCTGTCATCTTGCAATCTAGGACAATTAGATGTCCATCTCCTTTGGACAGCAGCAAGGATAGAACAGCTAGAATAGAGTTCAGTGTTCAGGCATGCTGATGCTGTTTGTAACCTACCATATGTAGAAACCAGTCAATCCCAGATGAAGGATATAAGAAATCGCAGTACCTAAAGACCTTAGCATGGGTAAAACATCTTTCAAAACCTTTAAACAACACAAGTGATAAATAACCTTAAGATTGCTTTAGGACTTAATCCAGGTAGCTGTATCCGATTTGAATTGCACCAAAAAAAAAAAAAAAAAAAAAAAAAAGAAAGTAGAAACGGGACAAGATAATGAAAGTCACAACACGCTCACATAAGGATTAAACAATCACTCCTTTAAATGACCTTATATAAAAACGGGGCAAGAGAATGAGTTCTCGGAAACAAAATTGGTATGGGGCCATTAATTGACTTAGCCAATGTGCTTGCTATATGTAACCGATATTCCCATTATTGTAATGTGAAATGTCCACGTTCATTGCAGTGTACATACCCTTTCTTCAGATTCAAACAAAGAAGTATCTTCTCATACTTAACTAGATTAATAATAAGAAGGCAGCGTGATACGTTCGTTAGTAGTGATACAAACAAACAACGAGTTTTGCAGCGGAACTTAACTCTAAAACAATCAAAGATCACAAATCTCTCCTACTATGTAACTAAACTCGAATTTGGCTCAAAACACAACAACTCCTCACAACTTATGCCTTAAAACGAATCAGAAAACAATAAGAAAGATATGATCAACTTCTAAAGTTACCAACTCTAGAATTGAAATACAATATCAGAGCTTGATTCTAATTTACCAACTTGTATGAATCTCGCCCATCTATTGGTTGTTCAACATCTAAGTTACCAAGTTAAATGTAGAACGAATTGTAGGTGAAAACTCACAAAGAAACTGGTTTGCAACCGTGTGTTTATTACTTGCATAAAATCTGAATGTCTATTACAATCCATGTCCTCTTTATATAGGATACACTATGAAACTATTTTAGACTCTTACCATAATAAAGACTCTCTAAAACTCTCCTAAAATCCACTGCTTTCTCCTATTGAATTAAGGAAACTTATTAATTAAGTGAAAGCTGTAAATTCTAATTAGGAAAATAACACTATAAGACTCTCCTAAAGGTTCGTAGACACATCACACGGCCGTGCTAAGGACCATGCACGAATTTGGACTACTCCTTAGCCCATGAGATCATAGTCACGTCCCTTGGAGCTGAATTGAGTCCAATGAACAATGAGCTTGGGCTTGTAATCTCAACCGGACTTAGAACGACCTCCTCATGTGCTCCTGCATCAATCCCCTCCTCTTGAAAAGGAATTGCCCTCAATTCCTCAACTTCCTCATCATCAAGATATGGAGAAAGATCACCAATGTTGAAAGTAGCCGAGACACTATAATCTCCTGGAAGATCAAGCTTGTAAGCACTCTCTCCAATGCGTTGAGCCACACGGAATGGACCTTCAGAACGTGGCATGAGCTTGTTCTTCCTTTTGTTTGGAAACCTTGCCTTCCTCAAATGCAACCATACAAGATCACCCTCCTTGAATTCATGTTGCTTGCGATGCTTGTTTGCACGAGCTTTGTACAGCTCATTAGCCTTTTCAATCCGAGCACGTACCCGATCATGTAGCTTCTTCATTTGAACTACCATCTCCTTAGCATCATAGCTAATGACTTCTTGCTTAGGAATAGGAACAAGTTCCAATGGTAAATAAGGATTTGCACCATAAACTGTCTCAAATGGTGAATGGCCGGTAGCATAGGTTGGAGACCTATTATAAGCAAACTCCGCATGAGCTAATTTCACATCCCACTTAACATGCCTTGAATTGAGCTTGTGTTGTCCATGTATGTATTTGAGAGCTTCATGATCCGAATGTAGCACAAACGGCTTAGGTCTCAAATAATGACTCCAATGGTCCAATGCTCGAACCATAGCATAGAATTCTTTGTCATAAGTCGAGTAATTCAGCCTAGCTCCACCCAATTTCTCACTAAAGTAAGCTATGGGACGCTTACCTTGAATAAGAACAGCTCCAATACCCGTACCACATGCATCACATTCAACCTTAAAGACTTGATCAAAATCTAGTAATGCAAGTATAGGGGCTTCACACATTCACTTCTTAATCAACTCAAAGGCTTCTTGGGCAGCTTCACTCCACTCAAACGCACCTTTCTTCATACATTCAGTAATAGGAGCCAATATAGCATTAAAATTCTTTATAAACCTCCTATAGAAAGAAGCTAAGCCATGGAAGCTACGCACTTCAGTCAAAGTCTTAGGAATAGGCCAAGAACGAATCGCTTCAACCTTAGACTCATCCATGCTTATTCCCTTGTTAGACACCACATAACCAAGAAAAGTAATAGATGGTAGCATGAAATAGCACTTTTCTAACTTACCATATAGCTTTTGCTTGCGTAATATCTCAAATACTTACTGTAGATGTCGTAGATGCTCCTCATTAGTACGACTATAAACAAGTATATCATCTAGGTAAACCACCACAAATTTACTAAGAAAAGGCTCAAGCACTTCAATCTCATGAACGTGCTTGGGGCGTTGCAAAGTCCAAACTGCATTACTAACCACTCATAGAGATCATGTTTAGTTTTGAATGCTGTTTTCCACTCATCTCCTTCCCTAATGCGTACTTAATGATAACCTCTCCTCAAATCGATATTAAAAAAGACTTGAGAACCATGTAACTCATCTAGCATATCATCTAACCGAGGCATAGGAAATCTATACTTGATAGTAATGTTATTAACAGCCCTACTATCAATGCACATACGCCACGTACCTTCTTTCTTTGGCACCAATAGAACCGGAACTGCACACGGGCTCATAGACTCACGCACATAACCTCGTTGCATAAGCTCTTCAATTTGGTGCTCCTTCTCCTTAGACTCTTCGGGATTGCTCCTATAAGCTGGCTTATTAGGCAATGGTGCTCCCGGAATCAAGTCTATTTGATGTTCAATACCACGCAATGAGGGCAGTCCATGGGGCAAATCATCAGGAAAAACATCCATGTAATTGCTAAGTAATTGCTTGACAAGAGGATTGACGTTCTCATCAGTGGTACCAACCTCCTTAGCCATCAACATGTACACCATCTCACCTTGCTCAATCTCTCGAACCATAGAAGCTTCATTAACAAACAATGTAGATCCTCTAAGTTCATCCATCATCTCACAATCAATCTCACTAGGTGGCAATGGTTGCAAAGCGTACTTCTTAGAACCTTTGGTTACCACATAGACATTCTTTCTCCCCTTATGATTGATATCCGTATCAAATTGCCATGGCCTTCCCAACAATATATGACACACATCCATGGGAATTACATCACACAAGATCTTATCTCAATAAAGATCACAAATAGAGAATGAAACAAGAGCCTGTTTTGTTACCTTAACCATATTGCCTTCTTTGAGCCATCGAAGGTTATAAGACTTAGGGTGCTTTGTTGTAGGAATCTTGAGCTTCTCCACTAAGGTAGTAGCAGCCACATTAGCACACGATCCTCCATCAACAATCAGCCTACAGATTTTGTCTTTAACCTTGCACTTGGTGTTAAAGATCAGCTCTCTTTGTAGTTCATCTTCCTTTGGAGCAATCTGAGTATGTAAGGCACGAGTACACACAAGATTGACACTCTCCTCACTTGCCTTCAAATCAAGTATCTCCATGTCGTTGCTAGAATCCTCTCCACCGTCCTCCTCATCACCATCATCCTCAGTTTGTGTGAATTCAATCACCTCTTGAATTGTAAGAACACGGCTTGTGGGGCATTCAGCTTGGAAGTGACCATAACCCTTGCACTTATGACATTGCTTCTTGAGCTTGGAATCATATGGAGCAGCCTCCTTATTCTTGTCAAAAGCAATAAACTTGGTGTTGTCACTCTTCGATGTCCCGACTTTGCTAGCTTCCTTAGACTGATCCCACTTGAAAGGCGCGAACTTGGACGTGAAAGACTTAGGCTTTGCTGTCCCTTTCTTCCTCTGTAGTTGTTTCTCAATCTTGATAGCTATCTTGCAAGCCTCATCAAAATCAATAACAGCTTGTAGTTCTAACCTATCATGAATTTCAGGATCAAGACCACCCATAAACCTAGCAATTTTCTGCTCTTCATCCTCTTCTATATTACATAGCATCAATAATTTCTCAAACTCAACAATATAATCTTCAACAGTCAAATTATCTTGTTTGAGAGAGGTGAGACGTTTATACTTATCTTGCTTGTAATCCTTAGGCACAAAACACTTGGTCATGTGTTTTTTCAGCTTCTCCCAAGACTTGATCTTGGCTTTGTCTTTTCTTTCCCTTTGCTTCTTCAAATTCTCATACCATAAGCTTGCATGCTTAGTAATTTTGAGAATAGGAACCTTGAATCTTTTAGCATCATCATAGTCTTTATAATCAAAGACTCTTTCGGCAGCCCTTACCCAATCTAGGAACTCCTCCGGATCATGCTTGCCATTGAACTCTGGAAAATCTAGCTTTAATCCAGGATCATCATCCTTGCTTGCTTTTGGACGTGATTCAGTCTCCTAGTCATCAGATTGTGCAATTCGATTGAGCCTGATGTGTTTTGAAGCTTTAGCTTTCTTTTCCTCCAAATTGAGGTACATGAGTTCTTGCGTCATCTTCTGCATGTTGAGCATACCTTCACGCATCTCTTCCATCTCTATCTTCTTATCTCCTTCTTTTGTCATACTTGCAACCCTAGGAGTAACAAACTAAGAAGTTTGTAAAACCTAGCTCTAAGGCCACTTGATACGTTTGTTAGTAGTGAAACAAACCAACAATGAGTTATGCAGCGGAATTAAACTCTAAAACACTCAAAGATCACAAATCTCTCTTATAAAGTAAACTAAACTCGAATTTGGCTCAAAACTCAACAACAACACCACACAAT
>JBBYHQ010329351.1:0-14472 GCA_038382645.1 Spergularia azorica
AATTTCACCCTTTTCGAGTCCTCGATCCCTCGCCTGGGAGAGCTCGAAAATTTCACCCCTTAGTCGAGGGAGTGATGGCTCGAATCAATAAAGATTCGAAAATTTCACCCTTTTCGAGTTCTCGATCCCTCGCCGGGGAGAGCTCGAAAATTTCACCTCTTAGTCGAGGGAATGATGACTTGAATCAATAATGATTCGAAAATTTCACCCTTTTCGAGTCCTCGATCCCTCGCCTAGGAGAGCTCGAAAATTTCACCTCTTAGTCGAGGGAATGATGACTCGAATCAATAATGATTTGAAAATTTCACCCTTTTCGAGTCCTCGATCCTTCGCTTGGGAGAGCTCGAAAATTTCACCTCTTAGTCGAGGGAGTGATGGCTCGAATCAATAATAATTCGAGCCCCTACTCGAGGCTTTCTAATTTTAAATTACAAATTTTGAAATTTAATTTTGAAAATTTCAAAATTTAAAATTTGCAATTATAAATATCTCGGGAGTTGGCGAGAATTTGAACAGTTTTCCACGCCAACCGTCCCTTGATTCCTGGTAAAGCAACCTCGGGAATATGCGAAAACTTTTCGTCTCCTGTGCCGTAATGATAACTGACCGCGTTTGGCAAGTTGTGTAAAAACCGTGCTTTTACTATTTTGCCCCTCACCCTTTCACCCCTATAAATAGGGGAGGGTTTCCCATTCATTTTTACATTTACTCTCATTTTTCTCTTCCCGAATTCTCTCTTTCTCCGACTGCTTTTCTTCTCTGGCGAATCTTCCAACTCCGGCGACGTTACTCTTCTCCGATCTTGCTTCATTTTCCATTTCTGAATACGGTACGTTTTTCCATCCTTTTTTCACCATTCTTTTTCATGCTTTTTGTCGTACATTTCGTACTTTTTTGGGGTGTTTTATCGTCGCCGTTGCCTCTTTTTCACTTGCCCGGTGACGATCCCGGGTTGTCGGTCCCACTCCGGCGGCAAAGGGATGCCGGCCGAGTGTGTTGGGATTGGGAACCCAGACAGCACCCGATGGCCTGCTCGGTTTCGAGGTCGGCGAGGGGGAGCGATCAACCATTTGGCAGACTCGCTTCCCTCGCTTCGATCCTTCGATTTCCTCGACCTTCAGTCGACCCATCGAGTGTTGGGTGTTTTAGATCCGTCATCGGAGGAGGGGAAACGAAAGGTAACGGCTCGCACGAGGCGAGTCCGTAACTACCTTTCTTCTTTTCTTTCAGATGGCGAGGACTAAACAAACGGTTCGCGAGTGGCCGGGGGTTTCAACAGATCCGAGAATGGCTCGAGGTGTCTGTGTCGATCCTAACTCGGTTGTTCACCCCTCGCAGGAACCACCCGACTCGTTGGCGCCTCGAGCTCCTGTCCGACTCAGTGCCAATACGTTTACCACAGCGGTGATCGACGAGGGTTGGCGTAGATCTCAAACGTCCGAAATGGTTCGGGCGTTCAAAGAGGCCAACCAAATCTATGACCCGCTTACACTGGTGGTCCCGGCTGAGGGATCCGTCTGTTCGAACCCTCCGGAGAATTGCTTCGGAGTGTATGCGCAGGCTTTTGCATATGGGTTTCGAGTGCCTTTGTGCAATTTTGCGACTAAGCTTTTCAACCATTACAGTATTTGCCCTTCCGAGCTCACCGTCAATGCTTACATCACCCTTACGGGTTTTATCAGGACGTGTCGGGCGGCTCGGATCCCGTTGTCTGTTAACCTCTTCCTGTATGTTCACAATGGTACCAGCGATCAGTGGGGGTTTAAAAATTTTGCCGCTCGAGGCAAAACCGCCACCTATCATATTGTGACTCACCCTCCGAAGCCCGGCCAAGGGCCGGAGTGGAAGAATATGTTTTATTGGCAAACCACCAATGATGGCTCACCGTTGAGCAACCACCTAAAAGTGTTGCTTCGGTCTCCGGGCCTTCGAACGCTTCACGATTCTCTACCGAGGCTTAACCTCTTAGAGGATCGATGCAAATACTATTTCCTCCAACCGCACAACTGCGAAGCGGAGGAACTGACATGGGTCCCTGACGTGCTCTTGCTGAATGACCCTCTTTGGCTTATGTACTCGGGCTTGATTCCGCCTGAGACCGAGGAGGAGCGAAGTATGTCCTGATCGAAGCATGTCTCGCTCGTCTGCCCCCTTTTGCCCTTCGACTTTTAACTGATCCTTATCCTTTGCTATTTTAGGTATCGTTCAGTCTGAAGTAAGGGCTCAACTCCTCAAGTGGAGCAAAGAGATGCCGAACCTTAATTGATTAATGGCTAAACGGGTGAGGAGGGAGAGCTCGAACGTTCGCCGTGACGCTGCTCAGGAGGAAACGGTCCGACCGGTCCCTCAAGGAGGCGGGATTCGAGCAACAGGAGGCCGCTCGTCCGCCTAGCAGGCTTCCCCTTCGACTCGGCCTCGACCTCCTCCATCAGGGTCGGCTCGACCTCGTCCTTCCCAGGGAGGCTAGGGGACTCCTCTTAAGGCCACTCCTGTAAGCATGATCGTTCCTGATGCTAAGGCGGCCAGACCCGTTTCGGGATCCACACTGAGGCAAAGGGTTTCGGGGATCACGATTTGGTCTGAGCCGACGGTTCTTGAAACGGTCCGGGTCTTATCCTCTGATTATTCTCCTATATTTGCGCATTAAAGACACTTTTGGTCTTTACTTGCCACCCCTTGCGAGCCATATTCCTTGACTTAAGCGTCGGAGGGACGACGCCTGGTTAAAGCCAGGCTCCCTTTTTGCAGGTACTCGGCGAGGCGCCTTGATCACTGTCCTTCGAAAAAACCCATCCCCAACAAGTGGCGCCGTCTATGGGGACAGTTTGAAAGGAAAAGCAGATCGAGAGTACCAAACGCTTTCGAGAGATGTCCCCGAGAGGAAGACCCGCGCGATCCAAGGGAGCTGTTGCGAGGGATAACCCCATCCTTGCTCGAGCTGACCCAACTCCCTCGCGCCTCGACAATCCCGGTGAGGGTTCGTCGAGGGCGCTCTAGGCCGAGCGATCAGCCCCCAAGGAGGGAGCCCAACATGTCTCCGAGGAGAATGTAGAGGAGCAGATGGATCTCGAGGAGGAATACGAGCCGACAGACGACGAAGTGACGGAGAGCGAGCCTCGTCCTCGAGATGTCGCCTTGATGAAGGAGCTAGCTGAAGCGCGTGCGAGGCTTGAGGTCCAGGCCGACCTGCATCGCCAGATGAGCGAACGAATGTCGGAGTTGGAAAACCGAGTCGCTTCCCAGACCAAGGCCCCGATTGTCGAGGCGGCCCCCTCCAAAAGCAAGCACAAGCGAGGCCCTCGAAAGAACCCTTCTCAGCGAACGGCGGCGGCCATCCAAAAAGTCAAGGCAATTTATGACAAGAACTTTCCTACTGAGTTGAGAGATACCATTAACACCCTGAAGAGGAAGAGAGAGGAGAAGGAGGCGACCCAAGCTTCGCACAAGAAATACTCGTCGAACGGGGTGAGGGACAAGGGTAAAGGCATCCTGATAGAGGAAGAACACACCCGAGGGCGATCCAAGCCTCATGCCAGCCGGTCCCGAGGCAGAAAGGGGCCGCGTTCTCCTCAAAGGACGTCCATGCCGTCGAAATCTCCACCTCGAACGTCTAAGCCATCCAGAAGCACGACTCGTGAGATCAGCTCGGTCTCCACGAGCGATGACTCAGAGTCTGCTTCGGAAAGCAATGCCAGTTCGAGGCGTCACTCTCATCGTTCTCATCGAACCAGAAGGACTTTCACCTCGGAATCACCTTTCGCTAGGTGGATTCTCGAAGCCGAAAGGATCCCAGGGTTGAAGAAGCCCAAAATGACTGAGTACGATGGAGTCGATGACCCCTTTGATCACTTATCATCATACATGCACAACATCGGATACATGACAGAAGACGAGGTGACAGTGTGCCGGCTGTTCCCGACCACGTTAACAGGAATTGCTCAGCGATGGTTCGACAAATTGCCACCGGGAAGCATCCGTTCGTGGTCCGGGTTGAAGAAGAAGTTCACCGGGCACTTCGTCACCAGCAAAACGAGGAAGAAAACATCAATCCACCTGACCGCAGTAAAGCAAGGAGATAATGAGTTCCTAGACGACTACATCCAGAGGTTCCGCTCGACTGCCACCCACATCGCAAATCTGACAGACGAAATGGGAGTGAGCGCGTTGGTACAAGGGATGGCCGAGGGGAAATGCAAAAACGGCCTCTCGAAGCGTGAAGCCAAGACGCTCGAGCAGGCATATAAGCGTGCTGCTGCCCATATTAACGCCTCCTTGGTGAAGCGAGCAGGACATAAGGAGGCCTCAACCTCTCGGGCCAAACCCCAGGACCGCCTCGGACCTCCCTTCGTGCAGTTAAAGAAGCCATACCGGTTCAACACTTCGTTCAGGACTGTGTTCATGGCAATCAAGGAGACAAACCTGTTAAGGCCTCCCCGACCCATGACACAGGACTATCGGAGAAACATGAACTTATTCTGTGAATACCATATGGAGAATGGCCATGGCACAGCGAGCTGCAAGGACCTCGAGGAGGTACTCGACAGGCTGGCTGATAATGTGATGTTGAACAAATACTTGAAAAGACTGAAAGGACAAAGGGACCGATACCGACAAAATAACAATACCCAGAGAGGCCCTCGAGGCGGCGGTCAGGCAGGAAATGGTACGAGGGCTCGGAGCCCTGGGGTAATCAATACCATCTCGGGAGGCCTCGCGAGCGGGGGGCCGAGTCATCGAGGACGCAAGTCCAACATGAGGCATTTTGTCAACTCGGTCGTCACCACGCTCCCTGAAATTGTGATTCCTAAGATGATAGTTCAGCAGTCAGATATCAAGAACGTTAGGACGCCTCATGATGATCCGGTAGTGATCACTATGCAGGTGGCCAACAAGTTGGTAAGGAGATCTTTGGTGGATACGGGCTCGTCAGTAGACATAATGAGATTCGAGTGCCTCCAGAAATTGAAATATACTACGAAGGACATCACTCCGCTCCGGGAGCCGATAGTTGCCTTCGGTGGGCAGCCGATCTACCCAATGGGGACGATTCGCCTAACAGGAGCCATAGGCCAGGGAGCAGACATGAGGCGAGCCAATGTGGAGTTTGTGATTATTGACATACCATGTGCTTATAACATTGTTATTGGAAGACCGTTGTTGAATGATATTTTTGTGCTAGTTTTTCCCTTGGGTCTGTTGAAGTTATACGTCACAGATGATGGCCGAGCCGCGATCTTCCGAGCCGACCAAAAGGTCGCTCGCGAATGCTATCACGCTGGACTCAGGCCTCCCATGGTGAATCCTAGCGAGGCGCGAGATGAGGAGCCGCCCTCGAAGAAGAGAAAGAAGGAAGCGAGCCCTGAGAAAGCCTTGGCCGAGACATTTTGCTTGGAAACGATTGATGCTAGACATGGCATCGAAGGGCCCACCCAGCCCTTTGAGGAGACCGAAGGGATCGCCTTGGAAGAGGAGAGAGCCGACTGGGCCGTTCGAGTGGGCAAGTCCCTCGAACTAGAGGTTAAGGCCCCTCTTATATCATTGTTGAGAGAATTTAAAGAAGTGTTCGCGTTCGCGGTAGAGGAGATGCCAGGGCTCGACCCCTCGGTCATCACTCACAAGCTGAACGCCGATCCCTCGAAGAAGCCCGTCCATCAAAAGCAGCGTCATTTTGGGACGGAGCGAGCCAATGCTATCAAGGAAGAAGTCGACCGACTGCTCGGGGCTCGATACATCGAGAGATGCACATACCCAATTTGGCTATCTAATGTGGTGCTGGTGAAGAAGCCGAACGTGTCATGGAGAATGTGCGTCGACTTCACAAATTTGAACAAGACTTGTCCCAAGGACGGTCAACTGCTGCCTCGAATGGATCGGTTGGTGGATTCCACCTCGGGGCACGAGCTGTTGAGCTTCATGGATGCCTATGCAGGATATCACCAAGTCCCGATGGAGGAGGAGGATAGGCCGAAGACCGCTTTTATCACACCCTTGGGAGTATATATGTATCGGGTGATGCCGTTCGGCTTGAAGAATGCCGGAGCCACGTTCCAAAGGCTGGTGAACCAACTGTTCAAGGAACGGATTGGGAGGAACATGGAGGCGTACGTTGAAGACTTGATCGTCAAGAGTATTTGAGCCGGCGATCACCAGAAGGATTTGAGGGAGACATTCGAAACACTGAGAAAATATGGAATGAAGCTGAACCCGAAGAAGTGTGCATTTGGGGTAAAGTCTGGGAAGAACTTGGGTTTCTTCTTGAGTCAAAGGGGAATCGATGCGAACCCCGAGAAAATCAAAGCCATCTTGGAAATGCCCTCTCCCAAGAACGTGAAGGACGTACAACGGTTGACGGGGTGCGTCGCCGCCCTAGGACGCTTCATCGCGAAGTCGGCCGACCGTTGCTTTCCGTTCTTCGCCGCCCTCAAAAAGAAGAAAAATTTTGAATGGGACGAGCAGGCGGAGAAGTCATTCCAGGAATTGAAGGAATACCTAGTCAAAATCCCAAAGATATATGTACCTCGAGAGAAGGAGGACTTATACTTGTACTTATCAGCAAATGAACATGCGGTCGGAGCCGTGCTGGTTGTTGAGCGTGAGGGGGTCCAAAGCCCTGTGTATTACATAAGTCATGCCCTCGCAGGGGCTGAGCTGCGATACCCTCCGCTCGAGAAGCTCGCTCTGGTGCTGCTTATCTCGAGTCGACGCCTCCGACCATATTTCCAAAGTCACAAGATTATTGTACGAACAAACTACCCCTTGGAGAAGATATTGAACAACCTGGACGGAAATGGAAGACTGCTTCGATGGGCTTGTGGGCTGAAAAGCCACGGCTTCGAATACGAGCCGAGACGCCGCCTCGCGGGGCAGGCCATGTCCGACTTCGTAGTCGAGGCGGCTTTCAAAGAGCCAGAAGGACCCATGAAGGAGCAGTGGGCGCTGTATGTTGACGGTTCGTCAAACTCAGCTGGAAGCGGAGCGGGCATGATCGTCATGCTATCAGGAGGGGAAAGGATGGAGTATGCGCTTCGCTTCGGATTCGAGGCGACCAACAACGAGGCAGAATATGAAGCCCTCATCGCGGGAATTCATATGTGCCTAGCGGATGGAGCCACGGATGTCAAGGCTTTTTCTGATTCAGCCATTGTGGTGAACCAAATCAACGACAAATTTGAAGCGAAGGAACACATGGCTCAATACCGGGATAAGGTTCGACGCCTCACCAAGAAGCACACACACTTCCAAATTGAGCAGATCCCCCGATCAGAATCCCAGCAAGCAGATGCTTTGGTTCGGCTGGCCAGCTCTTCCATTAGTGATAGCCCAAGGGTTGTCAAATGGGAGTTGCTGCCGTTCCGAAGCATCGATCCAACGGCTCGCATCTTGGTCCTAGATCGAAGCCCCGAATGGATGAGACCGTTAATAGCCTATCTAAAGGACGGAGAGCTTCCAAATGACCCAAAGCAAGCAATGAAAGTTGAAAAGAGGGCGGAATGGTTCACGCTAATTGACGGGGAATTATAGAAGAAAGGATACTCTCAGCCATTCCTCAAATACGTCGACCCAGTAGAAGGTGATTATATTCTGAGAGAAATTCATTTCGGAGAATGTGGGGGGCACATTGGAGCTCGTGTGTCGGCCTCGAAAGCCCTGCGAGCAGGGTTCTTCTGGCCAACTATGCAGGCTGATGCGGCTGAACTGATCAAGCATTGCGACAAGTGCCAAAGGTTCGGCCCGATCAGTAAGAGGCCTCCCACTCAGCTCAAGCCGATCTCCACCCCTCTCTGTTTTGCAAGGTGGGGCTTGGACATCCTCGGATCATTCCCGAAGAGTTTCTCTCGAAAGAAGTTTGTAATTGTGGCCGTCGACTACTTCACAAAGTGGGTCGAGGCTGAAGCATTGGAAAAAATCACCGACCGTGATGTCACCAACTTTATCTGGAGAAACATACTCACCAAATTCGGAGTCCCTAGAATGTTCAAATTCGACAATGGGACCCAATTTGACAGTAAGTATTTCAAGGCATAATGTGCCCAGTACGACGTCGAGACTTGCTACACCTCGGTGGCCTACCCTCAGGCAAATGGGCAGGTCGAGTCGTCGAACAAGATAATCCTGCACGGGCTAAGGACCATAGTCGAAGGAGCCAAAGGGAAATGGGTCGAGGAACTGCCTGGAATCTTGTGGGCTCTTCGCACCACGACGAAGCGATCCACGGGAGAGACCTTTTTCCAGCTTGTGTATGGCTTGGATGCTGTCTTACGATTGAATGGGAAGCCAAATCTGTTTGTATCAGTACCTACGAGCTCGAGGAGAATGAAGTTGAGCTGCGACCCGCGCTCGACCTTCTCCCCGAGTGCAGAGGAAACGCGCTTCTGAGAGCTGAAAAGCAAAAGCAACAGATGGCTAAGGCATTCAATCGAATGGTTTGGCCCAGGAAGCTAGAAGTGGGAGACCTAGTTCTGAGAAATGCCAAGGCCACGGGAAAGAAGTTTCGGGGAGGAAAGCTGAAGGAGAAATGGGAAGGGCCATACCTGGTGGTCAAGCAAGTCAAGGAAGGAACGTTCCGACTCAGTACCTTAGGAGGTGAAATGGTACAGAGGCCGTGGAATCTTTACAACCTCAAGAAGTTTTATCTTTGTTGTCCCAATCAAAGCTTGCAAATGCGAGCCGTAGTTTGTAATGTTTTCAAACAAATTTTTGGCCACGAGCCATAGTATGTAATCTTTTGTTTTGAAGTAATGAAAGGCTGAGGGCCATGATGTTATGCAGTATTTAATAGTGTTAAATCCACCCCCTCCCCAAAGTCGACAACGACGTCGACGAATCAAGCACGAATCGAATTAACGCCTCAACTTCCTCCTTGTAAAAGGAGCCGAGTGCAATCACCCAAAGGGGGAGTCACTCGAAGCGTATAAGGGTACGCACAACATTCACTTCAAAGTGAAACTAGTGCAATCACCCAAATGGGAAGCCGCTCGAAGCGTACAATGGTACGCTTTACGCCCCTCTTTAGAGGTGAGCCGAGTGCAATCGCCTATGCGGGCAGCCACTCGAGGCATTTCCGCCAAGACAAGAGTCTATAAATTGCCCTGCTAAGGTCAAAGGCGTTGTTACAAATAACAATCACCCGGAGCGGGTTAGAAGTTGCCCCACCTTAGTAGTGACATGCGTTCCCAGCTAGGACTCGCGTCGAATAAAAGTTTAGCTACGAAAGAATTCGCCTACGAAAGATAAAATCCCGTAGCTCCTTAAACTTTGACTTGGAAAAAGGGAGGCCAATGGGAAGCCTCCCCTAGAATGGCTCACCGTCAACAGACGGGCTTCGACCAAGTATATGACATAAAAGTGAAGTACTTTAAATTACTAACACTCCTCGCAAGTATACCACAACCCATGGTAGAACCGAGGCACCCGAACAATAGTCAACCAGTGAGTGGGGCTAGTAAGACGCAACCCCTTTTGAGGGATTGCGAGCCATGTTTCAAATCCCCTCGAAAAGGTGGAATTGAGACAAGATGAGTATTCGAGCCGATAGTGCTCGAAACAGCGCATACATAACACCGAACAGTCATCCCACGCGAGAAGCCGAATAATTCCGCGACTAAAGGCAGCGAGCCCTTTATTCCCGAGCATTATTCTCCTCGAGGGCGAGACCGCATACGGATGACTGAAAAAGGCTGTGCAAATAAATTGTACAAATATGTTAACAATAATAAGCACTCGATGGTGCAACGCATCAATTAAAGAAAATAAGCCGAAGCCAAACACCCTGAAAAACGGGCGGCTTCGACAACATTGTTAAAAGCCCAAACACCCTCGAAAGGGCGGCCTACATGCAAATATTTAAAAATGAATTGTTTCACATGGCACACTGCCAGGATAATAATTACTTCTCAGAATTGGTTGCAGGCTCCTCGGCTGGCAGAGTAAAGTCGAAAGATGCAGGCAGATCATACATCTCTCTCTTAGCTGCCGCCTCCTCTACCGCTGCTGCTGCCTCGAGTGCTTCAACATCTTCCTCGACTTCTCCTTCCTCGAGGGCCTCACCAGTTTCTTCCTGGTTATCTTGTCCAGCTCGGCACGGTAGGCGGACTCGAACTGCCCCTCGTCCACCTTGAAGTCATCCCGACCCTCATTGCACTTCACAAGGGCCAACCACCCGAGCCGGAGACCTAACTCGATGCCATCTTGTTTAGAAGAGGCCTTAGTAAGGTCGCTCATATAGGCATAGCCCTTCTAAGCGAGGAAGGTCGAAACAGCGGAGCAGGCCCGATTCGCCCAGAGGGTCGCATGGCTCGAGGCATTGACCAGCTTGAGACTTAACTGATCAGCGTCTGCCTTAGCCTGGGCCAGCTCTGTTGCCAGCGAGGTAGCCTTCGCATCTGCCTCAGACATGGCGGCCACCGCCTTCTCGCTTTGCTCATGGCAGTCGGCGACATTCTTCTTCGCCTCCACCAACTCCTGCTAGAGCGCCTCTCTAGCCGTCTCGACCTCCTTAAACTTCGACTCAGCTGCCAGGCATTTTTCCTTCCAAGCACCCTCTTCGGCCTGCTCAGAGTCGCACATCTCGCCCTGACTGACCAGCACGACAACCTGTAAGGAAGAAAAGTGTTAGTATTCACCAAGGCGAAAGAAAAAGAAATGAAGCGATCTAGACAAGTACCTGAAGCATGAGAGTCACCGCTTGCCGAGCCCAGTCTTCGGAACGAGGCGTGTTGCGAGCCAGCACATACAATGCCTCGGCCGCCTTCGAAGTATCAGGAATTCGAGGCATGGCCACCGAAGCAAGCTGAGCAGCTGCACGGTCAAAAGATAAGAGTCAGCAAAGTTCAACCCAAATAGTCGGCAAAGAAGTGGGTCGAAGAGAGTTACCTGTAAGAGAATTCGAGGCACCTGCGTCCGTCCCTTTGAGCGGCCTCTTCTCGCGGCGTCGCCTATGGAGAGCCTAAGCAAACGAGACGTTAGCATCAGAAGAAACCATTACGAAAGTGAGTATTGGCAATAGAGGAATACGACGAGATTACCTCTTCTTCTTCCTCTTTTTCGCCGTCCGAGGATATGATCCGAACCGTCTCAGGAATCGTCGGCTCAGACCGAATCGAGATCCCCGAAGCCCTTTGCCTCGGTGTGGATCCCGAAGCAGGTCTGGCCGTCGCAGCGCTAATTAAGATCATGCTGACAGGAGTGGCCCGAAGAGGAATCGCCAAGTCATGCGGGTCCTGCGAGCCCCCTTGAGAAGCACGAGATTGAGTCGACCCCGCCGGAGGAGGTCGAAGCCGAGTCGAGGGAGTAGCCTGCTCGGCAGTCGAGCGACCTCTTGTAGCTCGAGCCTCGCCTTCTTGAGAAGCCGGTCGAGTCGCTTCCGCCTGAGCAGCACCGCGACGGGCATTCGAACTCTCCCTCCTGGCCCGTTGAGCCATCAAACGACTAAGGCTAGGCATGGTTTTACTCCAAGTGTCGACCCTAGCCCTCACCTCTGTCTGAGCGACACGTGAAAAAGCAAAAGAAAGTAATCAGTTAAGTTGAAAGGCAAAGGGAGTACATGGGCGAGACACGCTTAAATCGAGACATACTTCGCTCGTCCTCATTCTCGGGCTGAATCAAACCCGAGTACCTGAGCCAGACATGATCTTTCAGCAAGAGCATGTCGGGAAGCCATGTTAAGTCCTCCTCGGCACAGTTATGCAATTGAAGGAAATAGTCTTTACATCGATCCTCCAGGAAGTTAAGCCTCGGAAGGGAATCATGGAGCGTTCGAAGACCAGGAGATCGAAGCAGTACATTAAGATGGTCGCTCAACGGCGAGCCATCATTGGTAGTCAGCCAGTAGAACATGTGCTTCCACTCCGGTCCTCGGCCAGGCTTCGGAGGATGAGTAACGATCTGGTAAGTGGCGGTTTTGCCTCGAACGACAAAATTTTTAAGCCTCCACTGGTCGCCTGTAGCGTTGTGAAGATAGCGAAAGAGGTTAACGGACAACCGAATCCGAGCCGCCCGACAAGTTATGATAAAACCCGTAAGGGTAGTGTAGGCGTTTACGGTGAGCTCGGAGGGGCAAATGCCATAATAATTAAAAAGACGCGTCGCAAAGTTGCACAGGGGCACGCGAAACCCGTATGCGAAGGCATGTGCGTATACCCCGAAGCAATTGTCCGGAGGGTTCAAACAGATTAATCCCTCAGCCGGGACCACTAGTGTAAGCGGCTCGTAAATGTGGTTAGCCTCCTCGAACGCCCAGACCATTTCGAAAGTTTGAGATCTACGCCAACCCTCGTCGATCACAGCTGTTGTGAAGGTGTTGGCGCTAACTCTGACAGGAGCCCGAGGCGCTAATGAGTGGGGTGGTTCCTGCGAGGGGTGAACAACCGAGTTAGGATAGATACGAACACCTCGAGCCATTCTCGGATCTGTTGAACCCCCCGCCCACTCGCGAATCGTTTGTTTAGTCATCGCCATCTGAAAGAAAAGAAGAAAGGTAGTCACGAACTCGCCTCGTGCGAGCCGTTACCTTTCGTTTCCCCTCCTCCGATGACGGATCTAAAACACTTAACACTCGATGGGCCGACTGAGAGTCGAGGAGATCGAAGGATCGAAGCGGGAGAAGCGAGTAGGCTGAATGATTGGTCGCTTCCCTCTGCCGACCTCGAAAACCGAACAGGCCATCGGGTGTTATCTGGGTTCCCAATCCCAGGACACTCGGCCGGCATCACTTTGCCGCCGGAGTGGGACCGACAACCCGAGATCGTCACCGGGTAAGTGAAAAAAAGGCAACGGAGACAAAAAATACCCAAAAGTACGAAAAAAATGAAAACAAAAGCACGAAAAAGATTGTGGAAGGATGATAGAAACACGTACCGTAGTCGGAGAAGGCGAATAGAAGTGTAGCGTCGCAGGAGTTGAAAACGTCGCCGGAGAGGAAGAATAAATGGAGCAAATAAAGAGGGAGACTTTGGGAGAGAAAATGAAATGAGAAATGAGAAAATGAAAGTGAAAGAAAGAGTGAGGAAACCCTCCCCTATTTATAGGGGTAAAAGAGTGAGGGGCAAAAGGGTAAAAACACAATTTTTGCACAACTTCCCATACGCCGTCAGTCATCATTACGGCACAGGAGACGAAAAGTTTTCGCATCTTCCCGAGGTTACTTTACGCGGGAATCAAGGGACGGTTGGCGTGGAAAACTGCCCAAATTCCCGCCCACTCCCAAGAAATTAATAATTGCAAATTTTGAATTTTTAAAATTCGCAATTTAAAATCAGACGCCTCGGGTAGGGGCTCGGGCCAGAAAAACTCGAGGGGTAGAGCGATCGAGTCATTTATAGGGCTCGAATCATTACTGATTCGAGTCATCACTCCCTCGACTAAGGGGTGAAATTTTCGAGCTTCTCCTAAGCGAGGGATGGAGGACTCAAAAATGGTGAAATTTTCGAATCATTATTGGTTCAAGTCACCACCCCCTCGACTAAGTGGTGAAATTTTCGAGCTCTCCCAAGCGAGGGATTTAGGATTCAAAAAGGGTGAAATTTTCGAATCATTATAGATTCGAGTCATCACTCCCTCGACTAAGGGGTGAAATTTTCGAGCTCTCCCAGGCGAGGGATTGAGGACTCGAAAAGGGTGAAATTTTCGAATCATTATTGATTCGAGTCATCACTCCCTCGACTAAGGGGTGAAACTTCCGAGCTCTCCTAGGCGAGGGATTGAGGACTCGAAAAGGGTGAAATTTTCGAAGCATTATTCGTTCGAATCATCACTCCCTCGACTAAGGGGTGAAATTTTCGAGCTCTCCTACGCGAGGGATTGAGGACTCGAAAAGGGTGAATTTTTCAAATCATTATTGGTTCGAGTCATCACTCCCTCGACTAAGGGGTGAAATTTTCGAGCTCTCCCAGGCGAGGGATTGAGAACTCGAAAATGGTGAAATTTTCGAATCATTATTGGTTCGAATCATCACTCCCTCGACTAAGAGGTGAAATTTTCGCGCTCTCCCAGGCGAGGGATTGAGGACTCGAAAATGGGTGAAATTTTCGAGCTCTCCTAGGAGAGGGGTTGAGGACTCGAAAATGGTGAAATTTTCGAATCGTCATTGATTCGAGTGATCACTCCCTCGACTAAGGGGTGAAATTTTCGAGCTCTCCCAAGCGAGGGATTGAGGACTCGAAAAGGGTGAAATTTTCGAACCATTATTGGTTCGAGTAATCACTCCTTCGCCGTACGACGAAATTTTCGAAGCACCATGACAGTCAGAGAAGTACAAAAGCCTCGAAAGGGTACGTTGCATCGCATGGCTTTACCAAGATCCACAAAGTACACCTCGATAAAGGGCGGCCAGGGGTCGTACCCTTGTCGCTACTAACGAGTCCGCCCCTGTCGACGACGAAGGGCGCGACCAGGCTTGGAGGGGCTCTGTTGGTACCACTTTGTGTTGGGCCATAGCCCTTAAAGGTAGTGTACCTTAGAAAAGGCCCATGTGAT
>JBBYHQ010329420.1:0-14459 GCA_038382645.1 Spergularia azorica
TACATTCTGCGAGAGGATGTTCTTGGGGTTTCGAGACCCCGTTTAGTTCATTCGTAGTTTTATTTTCTGTTTTCGGGACTTTGTCCCCCTCTTTGTAACCAACCAAAAAAAAAAAAAAAAAACATTGGTATAAGCAAAGAGGCCTCAGAAATCAGAACTAAAGACATCTTATCAGACTAGCTTGTCGAACCTACAGTTACAGAGTTGCAGTAGAACACTAGAATGAAGGTTGAAGCTACACGGGAGAGGCTGAGGTACCTTACCTTTTTATTTCTCAGCTTGGAAAACATGTAACTTGATCAAAGCTTCTTTGAAATGGTGTGACTAAGCTAATGAAGAACAATATAGCATAAGATCGTTAGCTTTGTCCACCTTTCCAATCCACAAGACTACCCCCAAACTAGCACCACACATCAAAACAGATAACTACTTAACAAACTGTGTAGCATAAACATCGCAAGATTCGCAACAACCGCTACAACATCACCTCAATCCCCAATATGGGGAGGCAAGGGTGATTGTACGCAGCCCTACCCATATGTGAAACAGATAGAGTCAGTATAACAAAACAAGCACTTCATTTAAACATCTACTACTACTTACTAAACTGAAGTATTGAATTTATAGCATTGCAAAACAGATTTATCTCTTTGGATAAAACATAGCTCAGCTCACAGTTCCCCAAACAAGACTCATCAAAGCAGTTTATTTAATCAACAAAAATCATCATCCACTAAAAAACTGACGATTATTCAGATGAGGGAGTACAAATTTTATCTTGCTGGGAGAGATCACATTGACAATTAAGACAGGCGCATACAAGCGAACAGAAATAGAAACGAAATACAGACTGTGTCGAAAACATAGCAACAACCGCTACAACATCACCTCAATCTCCATTATGGCGAGGCCAGGGTGATTGCAAGTACGCAGCCTTAACCATATGTGAAATAGATAAGAGTCACCATAGCAAAACAATCACTCATTTAAACATCTACTACTACTCACTAAACTGAGGTATTGAACTTACAGCATTACAAAACGCATTAGATGCTGAGGCCGAAGTAGGAGGATCGGATAAAACTTAACTCGGTTCACAGTTTCCCGAACAAGACTCGCCAAAGCAGTTTTATTTGATCAAGAAATTTCATTATCCACTAAACAACTATCTATTGAGGGGGAGGGAGTAGTCTATACTCAAAACCCAATTGAACAATCAATCAACAAGTTTTATCTTCCTGGGAGAGATCAATTGATCCTTAAGAAAGGCGCATACAAGCGAACATAAATAGAAACGAAAAATACAGGAATTGGAATTTGCGGAATGTGAAACTAAGAACTACACTTACTAATCCAAATTCAAAACCTGCAGGACTAAGTAATTGAAATGTCCAATGACAAGTTATTACTACATTGGCCTACAAATAATGACAATAACATTTTATAACTTAAACCTTTCTCATGGACTTCAGAAAAACATAAGCCCCAATTCATAAACTTAAAAGATGGAATTCTTAACATGATCATCATTTCAACTGTGTCAAAGTAAAGTAAAGGAGAAGCAAACACAAACTTGAGTCACAGCTAACAGCAGCTGTTCTTTACCAAAGGGGTGTCATTACCACGAATCCTAACTCGGAATCGACAACACTGTTTCCCCAACACATCAGTTCTCGACACCCAGATGATCAACATTCCAATTTCACATGAGAATCACTACCTAGCAGCCTCTTCCACTTCAGGGATTTCGCCATCAGCCAAATTTCCATCAGAAACAAGACCAAGCTCAACCTCAACCTTCTTCCAAGCATTCAAAACATTAGGCGGGAATTTCTTCTTAACAGTACGAATCAACCCTTTAGCATCCTTCCTCATATTCTTCTTAACCATCCCTTCAACCAAATCCTTCAAAGTCGAAAAATCAGGAATCCTATGATGCAACACACTCTTCTTAAACACATTATACCCAGTGGCATAATCCTCCTTCTTGCACAAATAATGCACCAAAGTCCTAAATGTAGCCGCTTTCGGCTTAAACCCACTAGCCTTCAACTCCTCAAACAGCTTCAAAGCCTCATCCATCCTCTGATTCCTACAATAACAAGTCAACAGATAATTATAACTAATCATATCCGGCTTCAACCCAGCCGCCGTCATATCATCAATCAACTCCTTAACACCTTCAGGCGACCCGCCCTGAGCATGACCAAGCTTCACATTCCAAGCAGCCACATCAGGCGTACACCCTTTCCTCACCATATCATCCCAAACCTTTTCGGCTTCTTCAACCTTCCCTTTCTTATACAACGCGTTCATAACGGTCGAATAAGTAACATCCGTAACCTCGACGCCATTCCCCTCCATTTCCTGGAAAATCTGGAGCCCCTTTTCAGGGTCACCCCTCTCACAATAAGCCTTGATCAAAATCCCATACGAAACCCGGTCGGGTTTAAACCCGTACCTCTCAGGCATTTCGTCGAACAGGTGGGGGACACGATCAAACAACCTGCAATTATTACAAGCAGCAAGAATAGCATTGAAAGAAAGACATGATCTTGGAGTACCCAATTCCTCCATTTCATCATACAATTTTAGGGCATGATCAAACATCCCAGCTTTCCCAAAACAACGGATTAAAGTGCAGAAATAGGGTTCTTGTGTGATTTTGGGGTCTTTTTTGTGGTTTTCGATTAGGGTTTCGATTTCTTCAAAACGACGCGCAGTGGCGAGGCGTTGGACGGTGAGCTGTCGGGCGTAACGGTCGGAAATGGGGGAAGATTGGTCGGAGACAAGTGAGTAGATTTGTAAGGCTTTGTCGGGGTCGTGTTCCTTCTGGAGCTTCCACTTTGCTTTTGAGATTGACATTGATGGACCTTCTGATGCGGCGGCGGATGCGGCGGTGGTTGTTGTGGTGGTGGTTGAGAGGTGGCGGATGAGGCGGAGGGAGAGGGAAGGTGACATCTTTTTCATGGTGGTTGATGAAATGTTGTTGTGTGAGGGTTTAAGGGAGAAATGAGATCTGTGAGGTTTTTGAGGTTTGGAGAGAGTTTAGAGAGGAGAGTGTTGAATGTTTAGGGTTTTAGGGTGAAATATGACCTAAAGCGTAAGGAGAGATTATTAATATTCCGAAATGGGTTAAATCTCGATTTCGATCCTTTCTTTTTTCTAACTTATAAAATGTTGATCATTTTTTTTTTAACGTAAGAGACGAGGAGTTTAGTGAGATTGTATTTATTGAATCAAGTTTAAAACATTGTGAAAGACAATTATTTTGCGCAATTGAAATGAGTAAAACTCGATTTATGTCCCTTTTTCAACATAAGAGGTGACTAGGTAAGATTAAATTGAGTTTGGTAATTTACGTGTAAAAGTCAATTAATTTTAGTACAAATTAGATTCAATCACAAATTTTAATGAATCTAAATATCTGATGTATTAGCCACTTACCTTAGCATGTTGTGGACATATTGGTCGACAAAGTGTTTGTAATGGCCGATGACATAAAAATGTAAAATGAATTTATTAATTTTGTGCTTGTATATGAAGATACATAAGAGCAATAGAGCATAATAGCGTGAGCTAGGGATGGCAATGGACTCAATGGATATGGGTTGGGTTCAGACCCGGTGATAATTGTGTGGGTCGGATATGGGTATTTGATCTGAGACCCAGACCCAGACCCGACCCATGGACCCGCGGATCCGGCCAAAAACATAGAAAAAAAAAAATTAAAACCTTATCACGATCCTAGCCTTCCGCTTTCATTTTCATTTTTTAGTCTTCTCATGAGTCACGCACTCACACCCAATATTTCTCCGCGGCCTCAAAAGCCTTCGTCGCTGCCTCAAATCCTTCGATGCCGCTCTCCCTTAGTCTTCTGATGTTCTAAGTAAAACAAGATGGATGAGGAATGTCCACCATAGTGACGATCGCAAAGCACATCGACGCATTGACGATCGTAAACAACATCGAGACGAAAATATCATAAGTTCCGCAAGTTCTAAACATGAAAATCTTGATTTTATAACAGACCCATCTTGGACCCAGACCCGGTCCAGACCCACTGGATTTTGGCGGGTCTGGGTCTGAATCTGTGAATTTTGGACCCGATGGATCCGGGTCGGATCTGGGTCTGCTTGTAAAGACATGGATCCGGGTTTGGATCCTATCGGACCCGACCCAGACCCGACCCGACCCATTGCCATCCCTAGCGCGAGCTTAAGGAAGTTTTCAGAATAACAGACTACAATGTCTGCAGGGCAAGGTACCACTACCTTGAGGATTCAAGTGACTGCACGATTATAGGTACACAATTGTCCAAGGCAAGCACTCGTGAGCAGGAAGGTTGCGAATAGGGGTGTGATCAGTACATTGCCGAAGAACGTACCTCAGAGGTGCTATTCAAGGGTTGCGTTACCATGAAATTTACCTCTATATATGCAAGACCTGAACTAATAAAATTTACACCACGGTTCCATGTAGTGCCAATAATGTTAGATCTAGACAACGTATGCATATTACCATTTACCAGTTCTGAAGTATCCCACAACTGTGCATTGTTGGTTCTGACTTCCGAAAGGAAGAAATTAAACTTCCTATACATAGCCTTGAGCTCTGCTTTCATCATACCTCCGCCATCGAAGTTTAAAAACGGGTTACTACTCTCAACCAGACGCATTCACCACTCCCATAGTCCCATAACTCCTCAAGCACTGCTAAGCTTTCCGACAGTTACTTCCACACACACACGCACACACACACACACCCACATACGCACACACACACACACACACACACGCACACACACACACAAAAAAAAAAACCCCTCTGAGGCGAAGAGAAAACCAGTCAAAAACCAGAGCAATAATGAAGTTTTATGTCAGATGAAACAGAGATGGACACCTTGCTTTGCCTCAGATGGCGAGAGATGTTTAATCTCAGCAGCCTCACCAGCATAATTCATAGGGATGTTAAATCATCTAACATTCTTATAGATGATAACTTCAGAGCAAAGACATCAGATTTTGTTTGCAGGAACATACAATTAGAAAAGTTGAGCAGTGCATACGTTTGAAGTGCCAAAAATTTGTGGGTTCTGTTGCGCCAAAATCAGTACTCAGGGAAAAGAAGAGAAAGAAGGAAAATCGAGACACATCATTACGAAAAGCAACATCCTTCATATTATAAACAGCATCTAATTATCACAAGAAAATTAACCACACTAATAGATCCTACAAGTAAACTACATAACAAGGACTATTACCTAAATAAAATGTGATAGCTGACAAACAAGGAATTTGCCTAGAACTTCATCCATCATACTCGCCCTCTGCGAATTTGTTCTCTGGATAATATGTGGCAACAACTGGATTGCCATCAAACTTTCTCCCGTTCATCGCAGCTCTGGCCCGTGAAGCACTCTGTACATCTGCAAACTCCAAGAACACCTGAAATATGCTCCCAAGTATTAGGCAAAGATTGCAATATAACAAAACACACGACATATTAGAGATAATAGCATACTAACACACTGTTCCCTACTGCACTGGAGAGAAGTCGCTAATTAGAACCCATTGAGGAATTCCCCACTTTCATGAAATATAATAGCCTGAATGCTTTACAAAACTGCAATCACAAGCTAATTGTTTTGGTGATGTGGCAAGATAGTACCATGCTACCAACTCACCGAGTCCGGTGGTAGGCCTTTGAAGGGGTAGCACTGTAGCAGGACTGATCGCAGTGTATGATTACTGACATGTTGAAGTTCAGTATTCATGTCTAAACTAACACTTCTTCCGATGCTGCAGAATAGCAACAATTTCCTTTTTCACCTCATTCACTAGAATTGCACACATTCTCTAATCCGACAATTTCGATCTACTTTTAGTTATTGTTGCCATAAGAAAGAAAGAAAGAAGAAAGAAATAGAGAGAGAAAGAGAAAATTAAATCCAATAGATTAAACCTTTTATTTTGGGGTTACAAAGAAGCATGGACCCGAAAACAATAAATTAACCAGTACATGCATCACTAGTGAAATCAAATTCCCCATAGGATCGTGGGATATGACACTCATACGTACTATTATAACGAGCCTGCTTAACCTTCTAATATAACAAGAAAGTCACCCAATGTAATCCTCTTACTCTCTCTCTCTCTCCCCCAAAGCCACCCCAAACTCCACTAATTCCCAATAACATATAAAGTTGATGCAACGTTCTAAATCAAATTTTATCATGACAGGAGACACACTAGATCCAGCGTAACAAACCAGATACAAAAAGAAGAAAACAGAAGGCATACAAATGCTCATGACATGATGTGCAACAGTCCAAAATAAAACATAGACTTGTGCAAATAATAGCTGACCTTTCCAAGCCCTGGTGGTGGTGGTCCTCCATCTGACTGTGGGCGTGCGATGATAACATTTACCAAGGCTCCTGCAATAAACAAGCATATAACAGTAAATACTCCTGCCAACAGGGAAAAGGCGACACCAGGAGCAGGGGCAGCTGACATCCTCCTCCCCCCCCCCAAACACTACTGACAAGAACAAACAATGTTGTCATCAAATGAATATAAATTTTTGTAAAAAAAATCCGAGTTATAGAGAGAGTACCAAAATTTTCACCCTCTATTTTCATGTCGGACAGAATTTCTTCAAACGCCACATCATCCTTGAGGTCCTCTGGATTTAAACAGTTGCTTAAACATACAACCTTGGTTGGGAGACTCTCCGGTTGAAACATCATTTTCTGCAAGGTAAGAAGCATAGGTTAAACATCTTTTCGATATAAAATCAAGATTCGTTTAGGCAGCTAAGCAATACCCAGAAGGATACCCTAAGAAGATGATCTCAATCACACTGAGTCCAACCGCAAGAATGAAAAAAGTTCTATTTGCTCCAACAAGGATAATCACGTTTCAAGCATGATTTGATTAAGCTTGTTTCAATAAGATTATAGTAGACTACAATAGCAGAAAGAAGTAAGGGAAGGGAATGCTTTACCTGCAATGCTATCTGCTGCTGTGCATGCATGTAAACACTGTCTTGGTCTGGCTTAGGATGCTGAGTGCCTTGGTTTGCACGCCTCACAGTAAGGGTTTTATCCCCCATCTTGATTCCATTCAGCGCTTGGCAAACAATGTCTGTAACAGACAGATCTTTATACACACAAAATGCATAGCATTTTGAGTTTCCAGTTTCTCTGTCCTTGACAAGGTCAAAACCACGAAGAGGTCCAAAATATTCCAGTAGCTCTCGCACCTGAACCTCAGTGAAGTAATGAGGAAGCCCACCCACAAATATCCTGTCAGGACCCTCAAGACCGCCGGCAGATCCAAGTGTCAAGCCAACAGCAGCCAAGTTAAGGTTTGGGTTGGGTTGACTTGGACCAAGCGCTGCAGCAAGTGCTGGGTTGTAGTCACTTGGTCTCCTCACCTTCACCGCAGTCCCCTGAGATTGCAATAACATATAAACATTTGTCATGTCCAATTTCATAGGACACATTGAATTCAATCAGGCAGGGTGGCACATAAAGCAGCACAATAAATGTCGCTAAGGCAATATGGACTACCAAAAAAAGATGAACCGAAATCAGCAACTTCCTAAAAAGTAACAAAACTTACATCAAATATAATACCGTCTAGTGCCATTGCATTACTAGCCTCCTCCACAGATCTCATCTCCACAAATGCAAACTTCTTTTCATGATTTATATAAACATTGACAACAGCATCACCTGCAAATCACATAAATTATCATTTAGCAGGACAAGAGTAAAGATATAGCGAAGGCAGACAAAATAGATCCATCGTTTGTCAGTACCTGGGCCAGCAGAGTTCCCTCCTATAGCAGCCATAACACCACTGAAAAAGATAGCAACAGACTGCATAACAAACCGGAAATAAAGATTGTTACCAACAGTTCAGTAAAATAGAAACGGAGGACAAAAATATGATGCAGAAGTAAGGATGGAAACCTGTTCAGTAGCTGTTGGAGTGAGTCCTCCAACATAAACCCGTCGGGCATGTCTGGTAGCCTGTAAAATGTTTACAGATGTGAGTATCAGACATAAAAACTTGGATGCAGCAACTAAAATTTAGATATAAACTACGTCGTTCAATATATAACCTGCTGAGTCATTGCGTGTACTGGCATGATGGGGAGAGGTGCAAGCTGCATTCAGAAATCAGATCAGTAAAGATAAATAGACAGATTTACTTAAAAAAATTATTTACATAACTGCCCTGGAGCTAAGGGGAACATGTTTGGAGAAATTGCAGGAAATCCAGGTACAGTCACCGTGCTCTGGCCTGTAAATTTTATATTAAGTCAGAGAAATACCATGAGTGATGATGACAAAGATTAAAAGATAAATCCTTCATTATTATATTCATCGATCTGATAGGGTGAGAGTGTAAGACTTCCGTAGAAGAAAAAATGGCACAAAGCATTACAAATTTCAGGAATAGAGTTATAATGACTTTTAAAACACAGTAGTCGCCAGTTGAAAATGAGCAAACCCAACCTGAACATCGGTTCTTCCTTGTAGATTAAGCTACAGAAGTCGGCTCACACCCAATTTCAGCAGAGTGGGGCAAGCAGCCCAACAATACCTTCTTACAACAAACTAAAGACACAACCAAAGACAAACACCAAAGACAAGAACAAACCAAAACATCTCTCAGTACCAGAGTCATTGACAAATGAAAAAACAAAAATTAGAAAGATGATTAATTCAGCCCATCTGCAAACACACCGCCTCATTCAACAAAGATAATAAAAGGTAGATGAATAAGCTTACCCAATGAAACCATGTAATTTGATACGAACTTTCCACACTAAAGCAACAAAAAAAAGCAATAGTTATATACTCTGAAACTACTTGCAATAAAGAGGATGCCATACCAGGAATAGTAGCGCCAGGCAACGCGGAAGTTGGTGGAGGCATATCAAATCCACTGAACCTTTTACTGCTAGCACGAACACAATCAGTGACGAGGTGAAACAATAACCACATTTGCAACAATTAACAAACTGAGTACATAAGATAAACCACCGAAAGAAGCCTCATAAATCCGACAAATATGACACGTGGAGCAGGTCATAAGCCGAGCAAAACAATATTGACATTCTTCAATTAGCCCCTCCCCCCCCCCCAGCCTAGCATCTTACACAATAGCCAATTGCAACATGGCAAGGCCTCTCATTCCAAATTTCCAATGCGAAGTATGAATTATGCCATCCTAATAAGCAAATACTGAATTTCCATCGGTGCAAAACAAAACAAATGACCTACAAGATCCTTATATCAAAGTGGAAAGATCTAATTAGAGAAAAATTGAAGTCTTTAATCATGGTGTCTCCTCCTAGCAAAGAAGACTATATTTGACAGGCGTAGAGCATGAACGCCAAACTTAGACTACTACCACCAATATGAATTCAATTACAATACACAAACCCACAACAAGCAGAAACAGAAGCACCGTGGGTTAGATAACAGATAGAAGTAACCTGAATAACAAGTGACTTCACTGGAAACAATCATGAATAAGCCTCAAATGCTGTGTAATCTAACTAATCTGTTTAATAACAGATTTAAAGATGGATAGAAACAATTTGGTCAGGAAAAAAATAGTACCTCTTCGACCGCGCCCGTGAGCGAGAACGTGACCTCGATCGAGAGCGTGATCTTGATCTATGATGAGATCTAGCTCTAGACCTCGATCTAGAGCTACGTCTATGCCTGTCCTCCTCATATTCTCTCCTCCTGCAAGTTACACCCCATTCCAAAAACAAGTCAGAAGAAGACCAGCAGTCAGCCACAAGTACACACAGCTAATATTTAGAAATCTCATTTCAAAATTTCAGCACAAAAAATTCATACACCATGCATGACAGTATGACACGTAAACAATTGCCTATACATACCTGCCATAATCTCGACTTCTATGATGATCATCAACATCATTATCCATGTCCCTGCTCCTCTCCCTTCTTTCACTCCTATCCCTGTGCCGATCTCGATGACGATCACGGTGTCTCTCACTATCCTTATCCCCAACCCTATCTCTTTCTCGATCCCTGCTCCTTCCTATGTCTCTGTCCCTATCCCTGTGCCTGTCCTTATCCCTCTTCCTTTCTTTCTCATGATCCTTGTCCCTGCTTCTTGGAGAATCTATCCCATTAATTTCACAATCAAGCTGCATGAGGAGTGTTGAAGTTAGCAAACATTCATGTGTAATAAGCAAAAAAATATGAAATGCAACTCGAAGAAGCATTCACATTCTTCAAGGATCTGCAATCACAAGCCCACAACAGCAATAACAACGTTTTATATGATGATTCAACAGCAAGCAGAACAGAGTATGTCAATAGCCAATTAACTTGTCAGAAATTACCCTTGATCACAGGAGTCTAATCTATTGGAAAAGCAGAATGAAAGCACCCATCTAGCACCACATATCCCCCAAAAAAAAAAAAAGATAAGAAAAAAGATTGATGCTGCCTTAAAAGTTACAGCTAATGTGTGATTTATGTTGCCTTCTGACGCAGCAGCTTAATGAGACACGGCATCGGACTCCAAAATTGGAGTGATTCTAATGTGAGTCAATCTCATCGTAAGAGACCACTTAAATCCTTTTTGATGATGCCAAGTTACTTTTGAAAGAGTAGTATGTCACTTTTCAATTAATTTTGAGAATTATCAAGTGGTCTAATCGTAGAATTGGTATAATTCGCATTGTGCATGAAAACAAGAGTAGTAAGGTGCCGATCAATTAATAGGTCAGTGGATTGTTTATCTGTGCATCTCACTTAGCACTTCTTCACACATCAGAATCTCCAATACTACAACTAGTTTGTAATCATTGTCTTAAATTAGTCAAACAATAATGCACCTAATGTCGTTTGTGTACAAGCTTCCCTACAACATCACTGGAATGTGATGCTGTTTCGTAAATGCCTTCCGCTGAAAATTACTCTAAGGGTTTGGAACTTATATCCACTCGGCTGAAAATTAACCCTCCTCCCCTCCCTTTTAACCAGTTTCATCTTCCAAACGATCATCAAAGCATTGTCAATTAAGACAAAATACATGTGAGACTCAAAAGTAACACTACCTACATTAGGAGTTGATGTTGCAGGGCAATGTTGCAAAGCACAACTGCTACAAAAGAGAGTTCGATAAACCAAATGAACGATCTTTTAGTAAATTTGCGTGTGTGTGATAATTTAGTATCTCGTTCACTTGAGAAGGTTGCATATGATAATTTGTTCGCTAAATTAGTGTGTGTATGATATATTAGTATCTTCGTCACATTCTTGTTCAAACCTCGCACAAACATTCCTAGAAATTGTGATGCTATGCTATTTCGAAAATTCTTTCAGCTGAAAATTTCGCCATGTGCGCACCCAAAGGCGGGTTCCCACGTACTCGAACTTCCTAAATTTCTTTGCACTCCTCCGAAATATAACCCCCCGTCTCCCCTCTCCCTCCCTTTTATCGATTTCGGATACGAAAACCACCAACAAAAAAACCCGAAACATTCGACATTCGACAATCGAAGGTCGAGGATCACTAGTTCCGCACAACAATACAAGCTCCAACACCACACAAAAAACATGATTCAACCTAGTCTAACTCACAACGGACAACATAATCGTATAAAGACAATTTCGAGACACAATTTCAATAGAACATGCAAAAAAAAAACATGTTTTCGACACAATTACTAGATCATAATTGTTCCTAATTTAGTATAACCGGAAACCTCGTAATCTAGATAATTAAAGCCGATAAAAAATTAGAGAGAAATAATAAAATACCAGAGGTTTGGAGTGGTGGTGGTGGTTATCGGCGGCTCCGGTGTGTTCACACGGCGGCGAACCGTGTTCAACGCCGTTATCAACGTGGGCCATCGTTGGTTGTTCTGAAGCTCTCGGTGTTTATAGCGGCGGCGATTTGGGTGATCGAGGACGAGGTAGACCAGGTGGTGTTTCTGGAATGGCTCTTCCTTTGTTCCAAGGTTACTATACGGAGTACAAATTAGCGCAAACCCGATTATTTCATTTTATTTTATCTTTCTATTTTCCTTTTCAAAGTAACAACGGAAAATTTAAGTGGTGACCCTGAACTTTGCAATTTTGCATGTGATGGCCCAAATTTTAACTTTGCGCACAAGGTGGCCTTGAACTATGCATTTTGTGTACATGGTGACCCTATTCGTTAAAATCGTTATAACGGTGTTAACTTTTACCATTAGTTAGCTCTAATTTCCGTTTTTTTTATTGGTCTAAATAAACTTTAATAAACAATTATATGTTTTTAATCCAATGTTAGGAGATTTAATATAAGTTGTTAATGTGTATTTAGACCAATAAAAAAGAAAATTAGGGCTAACTAATGGTAAAAGTTAACATCGTTATAACGCGTTAAGAAATAGGGTCACCATGTGCACAAAATGCATAGTTTAAGGTCACCTTGTGCCCAAAGTTAAAATTTGGGTCACCACGTGAATTTTTCGAAGTTAACAAACTAACAATAGACCGACTTCTCTATGGCAACCTTTACCGATGATCGATGCTAAATGTGAAAATTCTAGAATAAATCGACTCACCCATATAATGCTAATTTCCTGTGTAATCGTATACTCCCTTTGTCCCACCTCAAACCAAGAGTAAAGAGATAATATGGGAGAGGATATGATAATTTAATAAAAGTAGGAGAGGGAAATATATCCCAAAATAGACGGGGTGTATAAGGTAGGACGTCCCGAAATGAATATGGGTGTTTGAGTTGGGTACGCATCCTCTAGAGTTTGTTTTTGGTGGAGTTTGTGGAGTTTACCAAAACTAGTAATAAGACAAAATGAAAGAATTTTGAAAAGCACAAATAAAAAATCTTTAATTATTTATTCTCACATTTTTAGGTAAACTCTGCAAAATATAGTTCATTTTCAATTCTAGAGAATCCATACACGTTTGAGTTGGGACGGAAGTAGTATGTATTATTTTTCGCATAATACAAATACGAATACAATTTATGTTCTTTTACCTTATTAATATTTTGTCTCCTCTTGATCTACCTTTGCACCTCTCTTTATTTGTTTATTTTTCTCTACCTATTTTTTTCCCTAAGGCTCATATTATATACCAATCCTCTGTCCTTTTTAAACTTCTTATCCTCTTTTTTGGGGTCTTACCTTTATTCTTCTCATTCCTAAAATATTGCGGGTTTTTTTCAAGGTAAATATTAGGAAGGCAAGATTAAGATATTGGTGATAATTAATTTTGAAATTTATTTGTCAAATAAATCATTAAAAATTATTTATTGTTCGTCCTTTCGAAGTGTGCAAAATGCAAATGAAATACTATAAAACGAATTTGTCAACGGATCCAACGCAGGAGATGCTTATCAAAGAGAAGTACTCGTAACACAATTCTCCATGCAAGCAGTTTTTCTTAATTTTAGCATTTTTCATTTATCACTAATTGAGAACCAACAAATAATTTTTGTTTTGTTATTTGATGTGTTAGTAAAATTTGCTTTAGAGGATGTTATTTGATGTCATCTCTAGTAGTAAAATTATTTGATGTTAGTATAATTTACTTAGAGGATGAGAGGTTAGGGTAAGAAAATTAGCAAGGTAATATTGGAGGCTTGGCTAAGATTAATCATATTGAGAAAGAGAATAAATTTGATTGATACTAGGAAGTATCTTGTGCTTCGCAACATCAGCTATATTTAGATCAAAATACTTATATGTGAATTAGAATGGTATATGTGACATCATTCTATGACGGAGGTGCTATTACCTACAAAGGAGCGGTTGCGGGGATGGGGAATCATGGCTGAGTGGCTGATGGGCCAATGACGGTGAGGATGGCTAGAGAGTCGTCAGTCATAGGGCTGATCGAGGGGGGGGTTAGGTGAGGGGGAGGACCGAAGGATAAGGAAAGGACAAGGGATGGGTCATTATTTTTTTTTGTTCTATTTTCTGTTTTTTGTTCCAATTTTTTTTTTCATTTTCTAAAATTGAGAATTAATCAACTTTTCTTTCATTAAAAAGTCAAATATTTCAGATAAAAATTAATAGACAAAATCAAAGTAATTTAAGAAAACATATTTTAAGAACATAAAAAATTATTATATTTTGTAATCATGTGTGGTAAGGTGTATTATACGAACTTTTGTTAACCATAGTTAAAATAAATTAAATGGCTGAAATTTATCTTATCCTAATTTAATGGTCCCGATTTCATTTCTTATCCTAATTGTCAAATACTAACAAACTAGTTTTTGCGCCCGTGAAATCACGGGTCTAATTTTTTTCTTCCTTTCAAGTAAAAATTGTAGATGTTTCTATGACTAACTTTGCATGATCTATCATTGCGCCACCTTTACCAAAAGTTAGGTTGTTAACCTAAGAAAGTAACACATGTATAATCTGAACTCG
>JBBYHQ010329436.1:0-14457 GCA_038382645.1 Spergularia azorica
CATATATTTGAGCACCAGCCAGAAATATGTGTGTTTTACGATTAAAGCCCAAAGCCGCCAGCATCAGCACTGCTTCTTCAGGTGTCAAAGGACAAAGACCTTCTGACCTAAGTTGCGCAGAAGAGGGCAACCTGCACCATGTCGAATATACAATGCATGCTAAGCACATTATAACAGTAAAAAAACAGCCAGAACCCTGAACATCGTGTGGTTTCTTCCGAGGGCAAGTTTGGTATAAACAATAAGCAAATACACAAACAAAAAAGATAAGCAAACTTTTTACTCTCACTCTGTCTGTCAATGATATCCAATTACTTTGTGCCCCTTTTTAATCCTATATTTCCTATGTCATCACTTATACTTTTATAGTCATCATTTATCAGTGCAAAACCCTTTGGAGGAGTTTTTTGTGGGATTCAAACCCCCCTCCCCCAAAAAAATTCATGAGTAAAGAGTGTCCCCAAGATACAACATTAATTAGCTTTTCAAAGAAATATGTCACTGCCGAAGCAATGCGCGAGAACATGTTGTCGTGATTCTCGTGAACAGCCGATTCATTTTAATTGCCCAAAATTCACATTTCCATCATCAATATACATGTCAGTATCTTAGATAATCCAATGGTTTAATGTCACCAGGAAAAACCAAGAACTAAAGGTAAACACATATCGAGTGCCTAATTGCAAATTGCGAGAAATTAGAAAGGAGAAGTGGAGAACAACTAACGTACTTTTTAGATTTCTTGAGAAGAGTTAATGCAGGGAAATGGATCTCGCGATAAGCTTCCAACTCTTTCCGTTCCTCTTCACCCCCACCAAACTCACAAAGTGAGTGAGCCACCATGTCAATTTCAAATCTCAGGTGCAGAGCAAGATATTTAGGGCCTTTAACAGCATTTTTTCCCTTCATCGTTTTCTTTGCATATGGACCCACAAGATAAGAATCCAATAGTCCACCATAAGATGAGTTTTGCCTCATTCTTTGAAGAATCAATGCACCAGCTTCTTGGATCTTGGGAACAAATTGCAGTGCGTAAAAGTTACATCTGCATCGGAGTCTCTGAATGAAGTCCTCATATCAGGAAGCATAAAATAAAGCAAACGAGAATGCAAAAGGACAATCATGAAAAGTCAACCATGTATTTTTGTAGACTACTGTAATGGAAATCCAATCCTACAAAGTTTTGAGTTTTTTACCTGCAGCTCAAATGGAACTGGATCAAAGGCCAAGCGGTTTCCAAATCCAACAAAATGAAGGACTCTGTTCCTCAACAAGAGGGGAAGGATATTTTTGCGATAAAAGCTTGGCTTGGCCTCCTTCATGATATCTTCGTCAGTAACCTGGCACAGCGTGTTTGGCTCAGAGAAGGTGCAGCAGATTAAGACTGATATTTTTGTTTCCTACAAATTATTTTTTGAAAAATTTGAGCTGGTTGACTAACCACACTATCAATGGCCTCCAGATCCAGAGACCGTAGCTCTTCAGGAAGTTCCTTCACTATGCGGATATCCGGTTTCAAGTGGTTGATAAAATGTTCCTCCTGATAGATATCGCCGAATTGACTAAGAATTATGGAATATGACAGTCACTCTTCCAGTTGAAGCACTTAGAATCTCAAAAAACAGTCATTTCGTCACTATAGTGATACAAATCACATTCATGATTCATGATAAAGATATTCAAGATTCAACAAATATACAACTGTTGACATTGGAAAACTTTCTCCAAGGAGCAGAAGGATCTTTTTCAAAAAGTCGTCCTAAAAGTTCCAAATGTCACATTACTCACATATAAACTTCAAGAACTACATGGTCTGATCATAAACAATGGATAGACAAGAAATTAACTAGTAGTCCAGTATGAATTAAAGTGTATACCTCACATCTCTCCAGACACTGCTGTACATAAATTTCGGAAGAACAAGGGTTGCATTGAGTAGTCGTGCAACAGCAACCGCATTGCATACCTGTTGTAATTAGAGGCAGGAGCATATTAGTCCGAACACAAGCAGAGTAAGAGTCTGCAACTGACCTTGGAAGATCAGTTGAATAAGACTAGTATAGCTTTCCCTACATCCAAACAACACTAGAAAAAAAATTAAGAAAGGAAAATCATGCTCACCGCAACTCTCTGCTGGTTCAATCCACCATTAGCAGTAACCATAATATAGCCATTGTTTCCATCTGGTTAATGGCGATAAAAAGTAGAGTAAGCCAGCTGAAAGAGAGGCAATAGAATGTGGACATAAGGATGGGAGGCTTCACTTACCACTAGGCTCCCAGTCACATTCATCAGCACAGGGTTTCCAGTTGGACGCAAGAGCATAGGGCTCTTCCCACAACCCTTTTGGCTCCGGTTTCTTCTGCCCCTACACACCACAGAAAAATCTATGAACTTAACTTAATCCAGGAGAAACATAAATAGCGATATTGAACGAATATATAGACAAATACTTAGGGTTAAGAGGTCAGATACAAAGGCATACCTCTGCCAAGCCATGCGCAGCTAATTTCAATAGTCTTCCAAAACCTGTCTTTGTAGGTTTTTTCACTTTGATAATCTTTCTCAGATCTTCCTACATCCAACCACGTCGCATTATATTAAAAACAAAGCCTCCAGCAATAGACCAAGTTGTAGCTAATTCTTCCAATTGATAAACAAAATGATGGCATTTGTATTCACCTCATACTGGATACAGCAAACTCAAAAGTTTTAAGCATGGTCAAAGACGTAGATAACTCTCAACAAACTCTCAACAATAAAAAAAGAGTAGATCTCAAAGATATGTTTTTCTCTCCTTTGACTCATCAACATTTGATTAGGGAGAATTCAGTTCCAAAGCATTAACAAATATTTGCTAGAAAGAATTCACTTCCGAACCCGTGGAAAAATTATGTGACCTAAGTGTAATAACTCCAAAGAAGAGGGAGCAAAGCAATAATCCAGGTGTGTCAACATTCATAAGCATACCCAGCTCCACTATATCCATCTTATGAAAGTGACAAAGGCAACTATATAATTGACTAACTGTACTGAGGTTGAGTTTTCTCGTCTCTATGCGGCATGACAGGTAAAGAGAAATCCGAAACCCTGTGGCGATAATACAACAATATCTAATAGAGTCTGACTATTACAACAATACCAGAGCCTTATATAACCACAAGACTTACAGACAAAAACCCAATGATAAAGTTGGCTTCTTTGCTTTTTTCCACTGATATAAACTACATTAAACACTGATGACTACATATTTCCAATTATCCTTGATTGCACAAATGAATAAAGACCACCATCATCTCCCAGTTTCTGAATTGCTGTCCGACATTCAGAAACAGATTTCATTCCTAGTGTCTCCCTAAAAAACGGGGCACGCTCCTATAGTCCTATTCCGTAACAAAATCAAACCTTTGCTGACCTTCTCAAAATCCTTGTTTCTAACTTTCAGACCAATGCATAATGATATCTACAAAGTAAACATCTTTATCTATTTCATTGGACCCACGAGAATGTCATTGCTCATACCCACCATCCAAGACCCAATACACAAGTATTCAATCCTTTTACAATCAATTACAACTATCATAGCTGGTCAGAATCTAGTTAATTGTATGTCGCACCTGACTCAAACCTTGTCAAATCCGAATGAACATCTAATTCCACAACAACCAAAGTGAACCAACTACACCTGAGCCACAATCGTCAACTAGCTTAACCGATAAAATCTTTCCACGACTGAGGTAAATCTTGATCCTATTTCACACAATTCACCACATATGCACATCCTACTACCCCTCATGAGTCATGACAGCACAATCGTCAACTAGCTTAGCTGATAAAGTCTTCCACGACTAAAGTCAAATCTCGATCCAAATTTCACACAATTCACCACAATTCATCATCCTACTACCCCTCAAGAATCATGACAGCACAATCGTCAACCAGCTTAGCTGAGAAAGTCTTCCCAGGACTGAGCTCAAATCTCGATCCAAATTTCACACAATTCACCTCAAGTGCACATCCTACTACACCTCATGACACCACAATCCTCAACCAGCTTAGCTCGTAGAATCTTTCCACGACTCAAAATTTCACACAATTCACCAAATGTGCACATCCTACTACACCTCATGACACCACAATCCTCAACCAGCTTAGCTGATACGTATATCCGCGACTAAGGTCAAACCCTGATCCTCACACAATTCACTACTTATGCACATCCTACTAACCTCATGACACCACCATTGTCAACTAGCTTAGCTCGTAAAATCGTTCCGCAATCAAATCTAATCAAAATCTAACAAATACACAATGCCACCATAAACAACAATAACAAAAGAATAGCTAAATTACCAACGATCAAAGTTCGAAACTCGTCTATATCTACATCAAAAATAACACATACCACCAAATACACATCCATACATCTAACTATATGGTGAATAACAATACAAATTTAACATAATAACACACAAAATATGAAAAATGACGCACCTTTAAAACAACAGAAGGGGTAATTTTATCGAAAGAGGTCTTAACATTAGCTTCTAAAACAGGATGAATAAGGCGGGAATGCATCCACCAATTAACAAAAAAGAACAAACCCAGAAAACCAATAAAAAAACCCAACCCTTTGAAACGTTTCAATGGGAATGAAGACGAAACCCCTCTCTTCTTCGGGCCGCGTTTCCGGGTCGGGGTATCGGCCCGGTCTGAATCTGAGTATGTTTTTGCAAATCCTCCATTAATGGAGCTCATTTCTTCATCAATATAATTAATGAATCTTCATGTACAAGCTACAAAGTTTCTATCTTTCTTGCAACAATGAATTTTTTTTGTTACTCAGATTTTTCAGGAGAGAAAATTTAGATCAAATGGGAAGAAATGTATTGGAGTTGGAGGGACGAGAGAAAAAGTTGCGTCTTTAGTAAGAAACAAAATGTGACTATATTTGACTCTTTTTGTTGGAAATTTTTGGGACTTTTTAAGACTTTGGAAACACTAATCATGATTTTGTTGAAAGATTAATTTTTTAATTTTGATTATGATTAAAGTTACGATTTTGTTGGATTAACTTCGATTTTCTTGAATTTTTGGCATCGTCGTTTCTTACGTTTTCCTTTTTTCTAATGACGTGGGGAATCTGCAACCGTTATGATAGGTGTGTATTACGCAAACGTAGCTGTCTATCACATGTGTGTAATATTTTGAGTACCTTAGTTATAGCTAAGCACTAGCACTTTAAGCGGTAATATAAACTCGGAAATGAAATGATAACAAACTCCATCATGGTTTTGATTTAGAGGAATTTAAACAACTGTGATGATGTGATTAGTGTATCATATGGAATTTTAGTAACGCGATTTTTCGTCGAGTCATGATATCCGACTTCTTCATTTATTCCGACTTAGCGTATACCAAACTCGAACGAGTATATGTTGCAGCTTTTGTAAGGTGAAATTGAGCAAATATGTCACCTAAAGTAGCCAACTTTGAGTTATTTCGTACATCACAGCAAACTCATCTATATGGAGCTATGTGCTCAAGTTATGCTTGTTTACTAGTGTTGCATGTGATCACCAGGCTGTCTTTACCTTGAAATGTCCAGAAAACACTCCTAAGAAACTTCACTTACAAGGAGACATCTAGCTTTGCTCCAACTTCGTGATTCTATAAAGCACATTCAAGCTGGTCATTTTCGCAACGCTCCCATGTACAGATGAATTTGCCTTCGATATTGAGCAATGTCAGTTATTCACGACTTTATAAAAGCGACATCTATGAGGTACGGGTAGGCCACCATCCGATGAAATTTTAGTTCAGTGTAAGATGCAATGTGTAACTACGCGTTCCTGATGGCTGATGTGGTTGGGGGAGGGGGAGGGGGGAGGGGAGAGGGGTATACATCAGGAAATAATCTTCAGGCGACCAGAATGCACAACTCGAGGATCGCCTAGAGGTCATGGAAACAGATAGTTTTTTGTGAAATGGACATTCTAGCCTGCATGAAATTGTATAATTGAAGAGAAGTATTTGGTGACATTGCAACAAAGATAGATATGTATACCTGCACATGCTTTGTTACATTGCGTTCAAACTAATTACAGAATGCTTCGACTTTGATCGTCCTCAGCTCTCCATCTCCGCAGGTTTTCCCTCAAACAGCACAGGCAGAGAAGCCACCTTAATTGGGGGGCTTCATACAAAATTTGCGCTGATTAACTGCCTTTCATTCCACTTCAAAACGGAATGTCAATTGTCTCATGATCTGGAGTCTTATACCCAAAACCAGAATCATCACTGGATCTCCTTTTTGAACCACCTGCCCTTTGCACCAATCGGACTAGAGCTTGCACAACTTCTGACATTGGTGGTCGGAATTCTGGCTCAGGCTATCAAGAAGAGCAGAAGACTCAAAATTAGACTGATGGTACGAAAATAGCATGGCAGCAGAGCAAAAAGCGAATTAATGCCAGGTTACTTGACACCGTAGCGCATGTTTGAGATGCTAATATGTTTTAGGTGCCTAGTCACAACTCAATGCTTTAACTTAATTCTGATCCTATACCACCAACATCAACATATCAAAAATGACTGTTATAGACTTATAGTAGTTACCTGTACGCAGAGGGCAATTATGTCAGCAAACCGAGATAACGACTTTGCAGGATACATGCCATTTAGAGTTGGATCAACCATCTTTGCTAGAGCATCTATATCGTGCAGTTGTGGTGTGGCCCATCTAACAAGAGACTGTTCAGACCTTGGTCTTGAGCTGAAAGGAGAGACGCTTATTATGAGACAGGACAAAATATCGTAAAACAAAGAGCAATAGCTGGAACTGGACGGAGGTGGTACCTATCCAGGGGCTTACGCCCACTCAGAAGCTCCAACATCACTACCCCAAAACTGTAGACATCACTTTTCGTGGTGTATATCCCTGACAAAGCAAATTCTGGAGCACTGTAGCCAAACGAACCAACCATTTGGGTGGACACCTGTAAACAAACCATATCAGCAAAAAGTTAGATGACCTGTAACAATGCACCATATTCAAATCTGATCTACACGTAACATAGGCAATGATCAGCTGATATTTTTGTTCAAGTCTCAAGGTTCAGATGTGAGATGTTCACCACCACAGATTTCAAAAGTCGAGAGCAAGATGCCTATGTAGTACCATATGGAATAAAGAAATTACAAGAAAACTTCATCATACACCTCTCTCCAAACGCTTTCATATGAATGTTTAGAAAACTAATACAAAAGCTTCCTGAATTCTGATTATAAAACCAGCTAGGTAAATCCAGCTCCTGACATGTTGTCTGTCTCAAGCATGACATTCATGACAAGCAGACAGGACCATCAAAAACCTTGGGTTGGGAAAAAATAAGTTAATCGAAGCTACTGAGGGAAAACCTCATTGTTCAATGAAATTCTTTTACCTGGCGCTCTGTATTTGGTGTCAAAGCAGCCAGTCCACAATCTGAGAGATGGGGGTTGAATTCTTCGTCGAGTAGAATGTTTGCTGACTTGAAATTCTTATGTACAACAGATGGCAAGCAGACTTCATGCAAGTACCTGAGAACATACTGGGACTTTAGACTAGAAACTCGAGCAAATTTTAGATTTGAAAACAGATGAAGTAGTAGTACATACTCCAATGCTCGGGCTGTTCCAAGAGCAACTCGAACTCTTGCGTTCCATGACAATCTCTTGCTTCCATCATCAGAGAAGTGCAGTATATCATGCAGACTGCCATTGCTGATGTATTCATACACCAAAAGACGTTGCCCATGCTCTGTACAATATCCTGCCAACGATACAATGTTTGGGTATCTGAGGCGTGACATATTTGATACAGCTTCAAGGAAATTATCCTCCTCTTGCAATGATAGTGCTGAATTATCAATCTTTTTAACAGCTAAAACCTGGAATAGCATAACACATCAATTAAGCATAAGCAGAAAACAATACAGGCATGTCAGGGGAAAATCAAGTTTTATCTGAATTGCCACACCAGAGAAGTCAGTCATGAAGCATTCACTGGATCTAGCTAACATACGAGGAGCTGTTGACTAATGTCTCATAAATAATCAAATGGTACTAAGTATTCATCTTGAAACATCCAAAGAAATAAGCCTGCCAACTACATGCAAGCAACAAGATAACATGCTCGTGAGAAGGCGAGATTGGACGACGGTTCAAAGCACAACGGCAACTCAACTAGACTCTAAAGTTGCATTGACAACTATATCAATTAACTGCACAAGCAAAACTTTACATGATACTAATTCAGGACCACTCAACGGACGGATATGCAAGTCAGGCACCAGTACAGAAAAGGAAATCAAATTGCAGGATTTACCTTGCCATTGGGAAACTCTGCTCTATAAACGCGACCAAGGGAACCTTCGCCCACAATGTTTTCTTGGCTAAAGCTATTTGTTGCAGTTTGAAGAGAAGCCACTGTATAAGAAGTAGCTGTAATAGGAGACTTCACTCGTTTCAAAGACCCATTTTTCGCATAAACTTTATCAACCTCCACATTTTCAGCTGGTGGGGGCTTCAATTCAACAGCTGCAGGTGTGCCCACAACCCTCTGCTCTTGTATCTCAGCATTAACTGTACATTAAGAAATTTTTAGATACAACAGCAGGTGTGCCCTAAACGGCTTACTAAAGTTTTGAAAATGATCTTCAGAACACATGCAACCGTCACAGAAGTACTACAATGATCCTCATAGGTAGTGAAAGATTCAAATCAGCCTCATCTAGTTATATATCTTAATGTTTGGATTGTTGATCACTAGAAAACTGATGAAGAAAATAGACGTCAGAGAGAATGTCTACCTTTTTCTTTGCCATTGGGGACACTCCCTGCAGACGTTCGGCTATTACTAGGCTTTGTCCTCCATTTTCGTTTGCAAAACAGAAGAGCGAGCAGGCCAAACAGAATCAAGAATGCAACACTCAGTACTATCCCAAGTACAGTTCCAACAGCCGAAGATTTTTTCTTTCCATGAGACGATTTGTTATCAGAACCTTCAGGGGAGTGAGTAGAACTTCCTGGCCTGCTATGGTTCCGCCTAGCAGGAGTTCCAGGAGGAGGGGGAGTAAACGGTGGCGGCGGAGGAGCAGGACCATTATCAAATGAGTTGCCATTGTAACTGTTCAAATAAAAGCAGATAAGAAAACTTGACCAGCCAAGGAGCTATCAGAATAAGAACACAACAACTGCTTACACAAAATTTGGGATGGACAGGAGCTCTTGTGGTACCCAACCTGTGAAATGATTGTTTGCAACATTTCTGATTCACAAGGAGGAGATACACATTTTAAAGCTAATAGAAGAGTTAAACAATCACAAGTCGCGAAGTAGAGCAATTAGGACAAACTTACAGATTATCTAAAGGCAGACTAACAAGGGTGTTAAGAGTACCAGTCAGCTGATTGTTTTGAACCTGGCTGCGACATTTATAGGAACTATGAGATATCTGGCCAAAACATGCTTTTCGTACTGGCAATGGCTAATAAGAATTAGCCTTAGTATAGAATCACTCACAGCGTTGAAAGGTTTGACAATGAGATAAAGGAACTGGGAAGATCTCCAGAGAAATTGTTGTTAGAGAGGTCTCTGCATGACATGTACAGAAACAGGTAACCTTTTCAGAACCCTGATTGTCTTAATACTACTAGCAGCAGCAACAGCAAGCAATTGACACATTTTGTTGAAACAGGTGTTGCCAAACATTTACAAAAACCATGTGTGAGCTAGTTGACTTACAAGGTCCCAAGGGCAGTATGATTAGAAAATACATCTGCAATCTGCTGTGAGAGAGAATTCCCACTGACATTCCTGTAATTAGACAATGAGAAGAAAACTTGTAACAGATTCACAACTTGACAAACCAATAATGTCACATAAAACGTGAGAGAACAGCTTACAAATAGGTAAGTGAAGCCATGCTCGAAATTGAATAAGGCAGATTGCCGGTAAAATTATTCCGTGCAAGATTTCTGCAACCAAATGAAAGCCTTTCACAATTAAGAGAAAAAGCAACCAATCCCCTCTCCAAGGAAACAAAGCAATTTGGACAACTGAAGCTTACAGAGTTGTTAGATTGGGTGGCATTTGAAATGGTATAGTGTCATGGATTTTATTGTCACTCAAATCCCTGTTGACAGAATTGCGAGTCAATATTCAAGCATGAAACAATAGAACATCAATGACAAATATTCAGAAATCTAAACTGTAGGCAATGTAGCATTAAAGGCTTCTCACAATGTCTTCAGCGATGCAAGGTTTGAAAGCAAATAACCCATGGACCCATCAAGTCCTAATCCAGAGAGCTCTCTGTCAAGACAACAACAAAATCCCCAAGGTGAATAAATACACAGGAAACAGAAGGCAGTGTATAATGCAACAACAAAAGTTTGATCCGTGGACAAGAGCTTACAGGGAAACAACAGCCGAACCATCACATGTAACTCCCTTCCAAGACTCTCCACATGGATCGCCACCACTAGAAGTCCATCCCGTCAACTGAGAAGGATTATTCAGTGCACCATACAGAACTTGAAGCGATTGAGCTGCAAGTTACAGAATACCCTACTAAGTAAATAGCTAGTTACCAATAACACACAAGTTTTTTCTTTTAGCTTTTTATATTCTAATCCGGCATTAGCTAAAAAAAGCTTTAGTGGCTGGAGACGAGAAAGTGCAGGCTGCACCCCCTTAGTTAAGCTAGAAAAGCAACAAAAACTTCACTGTGAACTTAAGCCAAACATTAGGCCACTCGACACTTAGACATGGTTATAGACACTTCAACCTTCATTTTACGTCAAACACATCCCATTTCATTCAAAAAATAAACATTAACAACTAACTAGTCGTGTCCGATACTGGTAGGTGATAGCCAGTTCAAGCCAAATCAGCATCTGATACCAGCATTGAGGTTTGAATATACCATAATTCCATAAAAACCTTGACCCGCTATCGATACAACGACAACCGCAAAAAAGAAAACATGCAACAAGACTTCCTAGCAAGGGTCCCCAACACTGTATTTCCAAAATGTAACTAGTACTAAAACAAGGTCCCCTATGACTTCCTCCTTTCTCTTTGGTCACATTATGAACATAATTTCAGAAACACAACCCCAAGAAAAACCAAACAAATTTAGGTACCCTCCCAAAACATTATGGCCCCACATAGGAAAAAAAATCCCAGGTACTTCCTCCTCCTTCAAAGTAATCCCTTTTTCCCCTGTTCATCTCTTCAACTGCTCCTCATTTCTACTTTCTCAACCAAACAAGGACCAAACTTATTAAAAACATTCACAAAATTGAAACTTTAACCACAAAAACACCCCATACCAGGTTTTTCTTTTACCAGATTTTCTCTTTCTCCAACTAAATAAATTCTAAGCAAAAATAAACTTTAATTTCAACAAAATCCCAGATTTATCATATCTAAGAATTCCAATTTACCACCTTTATTTCTCAGCTAAACAGGATTATACAGACTTTCTACTAAAAGATTAACACTTTTTAAGTCTTTTTTTTTTTTTTCGGTTCATAGGAGGGGTTGGGATATGAGGATTTGAACCCGAGACAACCCAAACCACTACGCCAACTTTGATCCTCTCAAAACTTTTAAGTCTAAACTCAACAAATACATCCCATTAATCAAACATGCACTGCTTCTACCAACATTACTATTTTCTCAACCAAACAAAGGCTTATATAATCAGTACAATTAAAAATACATGAAAGATTGAAACTTTAACCTCCAAAATACAAGACATAAATCATATAAACCCTCATTTTTACCCACATTAGTTCTTATTCAGCCTTAAGCAAACTAAATTTAGTAAAAAAGATTGAAACTTTCACTTTTTACCGACATTTTTACATATTCAATTAAACAAAAAAATTACAAAGATTAAAACTTTAGCCTAAACAATAACAACCCAGTAAAAAATTAAGCAGTAAAAAGTTATAAAAACACCATTTTAACAGGTTAAGAAAAAATTACCGTCATTGGCATCAGTGTTAGCTTGAACAAGAAAAAATGGGATCAAAGAAAGAAGCGTAAAGAAGAAGAGAGATGAAAAACAATAAAGAGAAGAATCAAGGGAGGAGAAGAAGATCATAGCCATTGTTGTTATTGCTTGTTGAAGCTTCTTCAACAAGACACTAAAGAACAAAAAATTGAGTCAAGGAAAAGAATGAGATGGGTATGTGATAAATTGTGACATACTCACAGAAGAATCAGAGAATTCTGAAGAAAGAGACATGAACAAAAAGGGGAATGAGGAGAGAGAAAAATGTTGGGTGTTGGATCACCATTAAAAACAGGAGAGAGAGAGAGAGAGAGAGAGGATGTGTGTGTATTGTGTTTTGAGAGATTCGAAGCTTTAGTGAGTAAATGTGGAGGGGAGTAGGAAAGTACTAGTAGAGAGAGAGACTGTAAAAATCAGATAATTTTGGAGGAAATTTCGGGGTCGGTTAATATGAATCGTTATCGGATAATGCTAACTAAAGTTGTGAATCGAAGAAAACTAAAGGAGTGAGTGATTGGAGATTCAGGCTTATTTTCGATATGGTTTTGGGTCGGTAAATATGAATCATCAACAATCGTCACCTGAAATCCTTAATGCTGATTAGTGAATAGAAGAAACGAAGTGAGTGAGTGATTAGCTAGAGATTGGAGTAACCATTGTGTTTTTTCGAAGTGGGTTGGTTAACATGAATTATCGTCAATTGCAAAACGAATACTTTGCAATCAAATAAAACAAAACGGTGAATTATTAACAAATGGGCTTTATTTCCGAAATGATTTAGAAACGGTAAATATGAATCGTCATCTGGAATCCTTAATTTTGATAATTGAATAAAAGAAAGTGAGTGAGTGATTAGCTGGAGATTGGACTCATTGTAGTAGTTAGGGATTTTTTTTCCAATTGGATTAATTAATTAAATTGAGGGGTTTTCTCTAAAAGTGATATAATTAAGGTTTTTAATGTAAGTTGGATTTTGTCGGCGAGAATGAGAGAGTGGCGCATCAAAATCAGGAGAATTTATAGAGCAAACTATACAGGTGTTCTTTAGTAGGGTTGGACTGTACTGTAGTAGTACTACTTGGACTTGATTATTGCGAATTTTAGGTACAAATCCAAGTTTGTTTGGCTCATGGGAGAAGTAGTAGTTTGCAAATTGTAATCGACTTTCGTTTATTATAGGGTATGCCTAATTCCACGCTTACATCTACTATTTCACGGTAGAAGAGAAAAAGAGGTGAATTTGTTTTTAAATTACCCTTCATTTGTAAAACATCTCAACACTGCCACACACACGGATTTATGAAGGGGTGCTTTGGGCAATCTACTAATTACCCCATAAACGACGTGAATCAGTTCATAGCTCCTGTAGAATTATGAATATGCCCTTATTATAGGCATGTTTTAAGCGGTCGTTTGACATTTTATTTGGTTTGGATTAATTGGTTGTTTTCTAAGGACAATGCTAGAGGTCTACAGTGTAAACACTCAAAAGTGTCTATAATCAGCAATAATTTTACTATACTATCAAAATTTTACTACTCACACAATTAATTTTACTACCTGAATTTTTCATTACAATTAAGTTTACTACTCCGATCTCGATTTTACTACTATCAACTCAATTTTACATTGTAGACAAATTAATTGTGTCTACACTGTAGACCTCTAGCAATTTGCGTTTTCTAATTACTCACGGATCATATGGCTCTCGCACTTATTAGTGCATTCAGGATGGAGATGGATATACTTAAATTGATCAAACCATTTCATGAATATAATAATAGATTTAAATGTTAGCCGATTCCCAATTAACCATAGGGGTCGATTAAATAATCGATAAAACACATAAGGGAAATGAGTACGATCATTACAGTTATCCTATGAATTTAGAACAATTTGCATTGCATTATTATACACACTTAGGGTACATTGGTGCACTTTTTGCAAATGAGACTTAATCGATTATAATTTATATCTTGGCTCGTGATCATTTAGAGGCTAGAGATTCCACTTAGAAAATACTACTATTATTCTCACTTTTTTCCCACTTGTGGTGGATCATGATCATCATGAATTGAGGTTGCATCTTTATTATTTGAGGCAAATTTTTCGACAATGATTAATGTCACTTTATGTGTCAACTTCATATAAATCTCTTTTTGCTTCATGTATGCTAGTGCGTGCGTGGGACAATGAGACATTCCGTTAGTAGAATAAAAGACTAGAACTAGAATAACAACGTGAACGTACAGTATATTAGTGTAGTATATACTCCCGTGCAGTCTAGGGGTGAGCAAAAAAAGCGGGTACCCGGAACCGGACCCGTTGTGGACGGGTACGGGTCCAAAATTTTAGGACCCGTTGGCAACGGGTCCGGGTCCTAAAATTTT
>JBBYHQ010329464.1:0-14449 GCA_038382645.1 Spergularia azorica
TCAATTCCTTTTTTTTTATTGCATTCTAGTCCCTGCTTTAATTCTCTGATTGTACTCAGCTCCCTGCCCTATATCAATGATCAACTCATAAGGTATACAAGAAGTAATATGCATATGCTTATCTCTAGACATAATCATATCGCACAATCGCTCAGCTATTATATAAGCTATGATGACAATTTCTAGAAATATCTACACAATATGTTACCTTGTATATATACATGTAATGTATGCCTTAACATATATACATGTCGGCTCTTTTATGCCCTTTTGTGTTTAATTTCTTTCGATCTTTCCTTTCTTCAGAATTATTTTTTGCCTTTTCCTTAATTACCAAGTTGGACTTCAAACCTTAGCTAGGTAACGGCCTGATGCGCTCGGTGTGATAATAATGTCTCAAATTCTTTTAGCTTGGACAATAAGTTGGATTCTAAGTTTTAGAAACACACACATACATGTAGTTTTCTCGACCGAAATATGTGAGATTTGAGTGTCGTAGCTTGTGTTTTTACAGAGATTTGAGTGTCATAATTCGCTGTTTCCCAAAAGTGTCGTTTACGGTTTATCTCTCAAATTTTGTGTCATCTTTGGCTAATCTCAATATTTTGAGCTAAGGTTCTACAACTTGTCTTGATTTGCGATTATTGCCTGGGTCTATGAGGCTAAAATCATACTAGTACTCCGTAACATTTACAATGTCTCCTGATCAAATGATTGGAAGGCTTGAGGCACCTTATTTGTTTTAGAGGGGTAATACAGGAGAGCGGAATTATATTAGATAAAAGACGGCTAAAGTCGAAACGATTTGGGGAAAATGGTTCACAATACGTGATTTATCAGTTATCACACACCACCTCACACATACGAGTCGAGCTACCCTGGTTTCGCCCATGTTGGCCATGTATGATATTGAGATGTTTAAGTCGTAAAATACTAACACATAGCATACATAATCTGAATTTCTGGAACACAAAGATTGCAAAACAGAAATTTTCCTAGGCTAAAAACAAACAATCTGAAATTATAACAATGACATAGATTTGTTTTAAAGGCCATATGCCATTACTTTAGCTAGACGATCTCCATTTGTAAATCATCAAGTTCCGCAAAGGCTACGGTACTCTATCGTTAAATGTCGGCTGTTTTCTGCCCTTTACATTGTGTTTCTTTCCTTTTCCTTCAATTGAGATATTATTTATTGCCTTTTCCTAAACCAAGTTGAGCTTCAAATTAATGTCTCAAATTCGTTTAGCTTAAACAATAAGTTGCACTTATTTGGGTATCCTAATTTGGTTCCATGAATGGAGTTTGATGGCAAGTTTAGTACATTGTGCTCATAGGCTCATAGCGTATTAGTTACTCCGTACTAGGTACGAGATACGAAACCAGCTTTCTCAACAAGAGTTATGTGAGATCTGAGAGTCCTAACTAGCTATATATGTGTGTTCAGAGGGACTATAATCCGCTCTATTTTGTACCTAGTACAGAGTAACTAGTAAGCAATCTCAAATGGTTTTGATCATGCAACTGATTCTTTTGATTTGCAATCATTTCCTTATTTAATTCGTACCAGTTACAACAACTCTTTTAACAATTCGACAACGATCAACCAGCACCGGAAATATAAGGAAGCACAGTGAAACTAGATGTACAATATAATTACTTTACAATTGGATGGACAAATTTTTTTCCCGAGGTAGACTAAAAAATAAAGGCTTTGCTCACAATTAAGTGTACTGTTGTAACTAATAATATGGAATTCTCACATGCTCCTCCTATAGCAAATAAAGGCTTTGCTCATACGCAACTTGAGCTATAATTTTGCCTTGTACGAGTTCCTCTATCTGTCTAGTTTCGAGGTCATAAGCCATCAATAATGATGGTTTGTCATCACACCCTGTATACAGCAATCCGCCATCTCTGGTTGAACCAAATACTCTGGCAGCGTCAAAACGAGGGATCTTGTCGTACTCATTTATCGTTAATTTAAGCAAACAAGTCCAAGACTTTGAGCAATCATCGTCTTTCTTAATCCATATTGTATGCTCCTTTTTTGCCACAGGTATACCACCAAATTGATGGAAACAAAGAGTCCATAAAGCCAGCATATCCTTGTAGACGAAAGTCATCTTACACCAAGTCGAACAATAATCAGAGGGCAAATCAATGTTACGAAACTTGTTATCGTTGAAATTGAAGCACAAAATCCAGCCACTATTACTATGATAATCGTTTCCACAAATCCAATAGCACACCCCATTAAGATAAGTTCCATAATCAGATGTCCATCTCCAAAGAGTAGGCTTTGATTGAATTTTCGAACAAGAATTGTTGGTTACAGAGTGGACATGAACTTTGGCTTGACCGTCTTGCCAGTCTTTATAGTATATGATAACAACCTTATGATCATTATCCTTGCTCGAAAACCCGAAACCTAGCATAGGATCGGAGACAAGATTGGATGTCATTAAGTCGACTAACTCAACTTTCTTATGACTTCTCGTTGAAGGGTTCCACAAACTCATCTTGAGATTATTGTACGGCGGCGGCTCATTATACTTCACGAGATGACGCACGCATATCAAGCCCTTACATGACCCGACGAGATTGTTGCTAAACCACGAACCACCCAAGTGTTCCTCATCAAAAGCACATTGCAAAGAAGAGAAGGTTTCGTCAAAAACATGATATTTCAATGGAGAATCATTGTCTAAAGAGGGAGCCTGGGTGCTAACCCAATGAGCGATGGCGTTTTTTGAATGATTGGAGTAATGATGATCTTGAAACCACCGATCATGGATTAGGGCACACCATGATTTACATACACACCGGAATCGTATCAATGACTTAGGGGGCAATCTAGAAAGGATTTCAATTATCAACTCATATGGGATACATGTTTCTCGGGACATGATGGCTGTGACCTAAATTCATACCAATTGAAGATGATAATGCAACCTGGAGAATTTGCCCTTTAACCAAAAACTATTTGTTATTTTTTTTTTTTGGAAAAGGAGTATAAAAATGGTATAGGTAATATAAATAAGGTAGGTGAAAAATGCCAGAAATTGATTTTGGGAAACAATATATTTTTTTATTTTAATAGCAATAGTAGTATAAATTATAAATAATAAATTACAAGAAATGGGTTGGGAGCCGCGAAACAATCTGGGCCCCCACACCCTTGGTTATAGAAAAACCAATATGAGTGAAAATATGTGTCGCAGCCTGCGCACCAATATCCTGCGTCCTGGAGTACCGTTGAATGTGTTGAAGCAAAGCAACGGCACCTGACTCCAATTTTAATTATGATCCACATGACATAATAGTTGACCAAACTAAAATCGTTGAACGTGGTCGTTGGATCGTTGCTTAGAATACCAAACGGCGCCTGCCTAAGAATATATAATAGCAATGCAATTGAAGAACTCACAATTGAGTTCAGAAATTCTCGAACTCGAGATTTAAGAACAGAGTTTCACACTGGACGAACTTTCGATGCGGTTCTTCCGGTCAGATATATTATTTAAATATAAATTTCATTTAATTCGTGTGAGACGCATGTGCCTATAGTGGCCGCCTTCCTTCAACTACAATGTGCTCTCAACTGCTCCATTTGCTAAATGACTAACGTGTGAAATGCAATCTCCAATTTTCTACTGTAGGTGAAAGTTTCGCGCGCTTCCTTTCAACTCTTCCTTTTTTTTTTTTTTTTTTTTTAATCTGGAAATTCGGCGCTAGCATAGAAATTAAGAGAAATTGTAACAAGTACAACCCATCAAAGAGAGAAAAAACATGTCCAACAAAAGAAACAACTAAAACAACAAAGAGCAAATTACAATCTCTTCCTTTTTGAGTGCATTAAATACCATGTTATACTATATATAGGTGATTGCAGCGGATGAACTGAATTTTTGGGTTCTTGTTTACGATCTATAGGTATAAGACCGTACATTGCATGTTCTTATCATATAACCATAGTGTTAGTTTTATCCTCTGTCATTAACCACGTGAATTAGATGTCTTTGTTACTCTGTAAACCGTATGCTGTTTGTTTCTTGCCAATCTGAGTTTGCAAAACCAGCCCTACTAGTCTACCATGCAAGAGGTGAAGTGAGAGTGAGCAGTACAAACAATAAAACAAGCTAGCTCAATCGAGCAAACCAAATATACAGTATATATTTAACAAACATCACATAAAATCGAGATTCTTTAAATTGGACATGTAACTCTAACATAACCAGTTTATCCGATCAAATATACAGATAAAATTGATAACATAAGAAGAAACAATGAGTTTATCCGATCAAATATACAGATAAAATTGATAATATAAGAAGAAACAATGTCCCTACAATAGCGTTAGGTTTTCCTGATATGAAACTAAGGTAAAAACATCAGTTGCTGGTAATTCTTTGGTTTCTTTAGTTTCAGGGTCATAGGCCATTAAATTTTTTTTGTAGGATCTATAGAATAAAATTTTGCCATCAATCAGGGCCGGCCCTGAGGGTAGGCCGGGGGTGCGGCGGCCTAGGGCCCACGACCAAAAGGGGCCCTGTTGAATGAGTTACACAATAGTTTTATAGGTTTATATAAAATAAGCAGCATAATATTTCATGATTATATACTTAGCATATTGATAGTGGATGATACTTCCTTGTGGATGGGCTTGGTTCGAGTCTTGCTACCATCTTTTTGTTCCTTTTTCTTTGGCTAATTACAATGGATTTCCATGTTTTGTTCCTTTGTGTTTTTAGTCACCATACTCCGTATTTCCTACTCTTTCGTTTCATATCCAACCTTTTGTACTCTATTGACACGCTAAAGAATCACCCAACTCACTATACTTAATATGAATACCGAATTACAAACGTAGTTAATTATGTTATTTAACTTATTTTATAATCGACTATACCCACACTTGGAAAAATGTTATTCGTTCCCAATTCTAAGAAAATTACTACGAGAACTGTCGAAAACTTGAGCATATAGGGGCCCATAATTGTAGTTTCGCACTAGGGCCTCCAAAATGTCAGGAACGGCCCTGCCATCAATGGTCGTACCAAATAGATCCAATAGACAAATCGAACAGGGGAGCTTCGCATTTTCAACTCTAAATAGAAAGGTCCAAGAACTTGAACTCCCGTACTCTTTCATGACCCAAAATCTATACTCTGCATCTTTACCGAAACCAACATCCCAACAAGCGAGCTTGTCCTTGTGAACAAATGTTTTCCAATGTCCGTAACCCTGATACTTTGGGGGTAGTGGGGGTATATCCATCAGCCGAATACTCTTATCGTCAAAATCAAAGCATAAAATTTCGCCTTTGCCTTGGATGCAACTCCAGTAGAAAGCCCCATTGAAATAAGTCCCACCTTTCCAAACGCCTGCGGTTACACAATATTATTGCCATGATGAATCGGGCTCCGCTTTTATTTCAGACCATGAATTATTGCTCAGAGAGTAGAGATAAACGTGATGGTCTTGTTTGTTTCTCCAGTCTTTGGAGAAAACCACCACCTTATAATCATTATCCTTGTTTGAAAACCCGACACCAAACAATGTATCATAATCTGACTCAGGAAGACGGGGGATTATCGATAACAAATCGAGCGTCTTATGTGTCCTTGTTGAAGGGTTCCACAAACTAAAGGTATATTTGGTCGAATACGTACTGGTATGCATATGATGGTAAACAAATATCAAGCCATTACAAGAGCCAATAACTTCTTCAAACACCGATAATGGATAATTAGGTCCAGGACATGGCTCAAGCTTCCCAGAAGAAAATGTATTATCAATAACCTGATAAGAATGCACTCGGACCGAATCCTTATAATGGACGCAAAGCCAATGACCAAGGCCAGCGCTGTTGTTCGAATTTTTGGTGTTGTGAAGATGAAGATTGCAAAAATCGAGATCGTGACTGATAAGGGAAAACCATGATTTACAGACACACCGGAATCGTAGCAAGGATTTGGAAGGAAGTCTTGAAAGGATGTCGATAATCAAGTCATGAGGTATACAATAAGTAATATGCTCATCTCTGGACATAATCACACAATCGCTCAGATACTATGTAAGATGACAATTTTCCAGAATTACCTAATTACCTACACAGTATGTTATTAACTTATTATACATACGGAGTATAATATAAGGACTATAGAATATAACATGTCGGCTCTTTTTTTATGCCCTTTTGTATTTCTTTCCTTCAGAAATATTATTTTTCTGCCTTTCCTAAACCAAGTTATGTGTAGTTTTCTCGACCAAGTTATGTGTTCGGAGGGATTATAATTCGCTCAATTTTGTAGGGGTGTTTTCCGAAAGGGTCGTTTACCAATAGAATTTTGTGTAATTTTACTCCCTTTGTTATTTTAGGTTCTACAACTTTGCCTTGATTAGTGATCATTTTCCTGGGTCTATGAGGCTAAATTCATAAGGAAGCTTGGCGAACATAGTAACCACGCACTTCACACATATACGAGTCGAGCTACCTTGTTCTCGCCCATGATATTGAAGTTTGTAAGTTCGTAAAATAAACAAATAGCGTAAGAAAACAGAAATTTTCCCAGGTTAAAAACAATAAATCTGTAATTCTAACAATGACATAAATTGAATAGTTTTAAAGGTCATAAGCCATTATTAGTTTAGCTAGTCGATCTCCATAACAATTGCTGCATTTTTTCCTTGCAGAAAGAGAGAAATTGACAAATTTTTATGCACTTTGCAGGGATACATTGGTAAGACGTACTGACATTTTGCTTGAACACATTCCGCGTGATTGGAACCACATGGCGGATTTATTGGCTAAGAAAGCTCTCTGCAATCTTGGCCTCCAACAAAGTCAGCTTCACCTGGTTCCCGATGGTGACCTTCGCCACTTCTTCGATGAGAACTTTATTTTTATGCCTTTTAAGAATGGGCTTTTGTAATATTTGACGCTACTTTGCTTTCGTATGTACTTTAATTTAATTTTGTAAAACTCTTATGATCTATCTACCGCCTCTTTCACCAAAAAAAAAAAAAAAAAAAAAACAGGATGAAATCAAGTTCCGCAAAGGCCAAGGTACAGTACCGAAAATGCGAGCAACGGAATTCTCATATGCTCCTCCTATAACAGATACAGGCTTTCCTCTATCTGTCTAGTTTCCGGGTCATAAGCCATCAAGGGTTCACCATCAAGCCTAGAATACAACAATCGGCCATCCGTGGTTGAACCAAATACTCTCCACCAAGCGTGAAAGAAAGGAAACTTGTCATACATATTACTAAACGCTACTTTAAGACTACAAGACTTTGACTCTTTCATAATCCATATAGTATGCTCCCACTCTTCCATATAGTTACTCTGATGGAATTCAAGATTCCATAAAGCCAGCGTATCCTTGTAGACCAAAGTCTTACACCGAGACGATGTACGATAATCAAAGGGCAGATCAATGTTGCGAATCTTGTTGTCGTCGAAATTGAAGCACAAAATCCAGTAATTCATAGTCCTGCCGATTTGACAAATCCCAATAACACGCCCCATTGAGATAAGTCCCGTAATAGCTTGAAAGTAATCCAAGAGTAGTAGTAAGCTCTGATTGAATTTTGGACCAAGAATTGTTGGTGACAGAATAGACATGAACCTCGGGTTGAGTGTGCCAAAAGTCTTTGTGTATGATAACAACCTTATGATCATTATCCGTGCTCGAAAATCCAAAGCCTATCCTATAATTGATGAAAGTATTGGACGATGTCAGCAGGAACTCGAAATTTATATGTCTTCTCGTTGAAGGATTCCACAAACTCATCTTGACACTGGGATCACCGATCTTCCAGTGACGATACACACATCATATCAAGCCCTTACATGACCCGACTATCCTATATCGCTGTCCGACCAAGTCCAACCCATATCTAGATCGTTAAAACGACATTGCGAAAAAAAGGTTTCATTAAAAACATGACATTGTATTAATTTGTATATTAGGTAAATATAATTTGTATTATTTGTATATTATCTTGTTCACATTAGGAGATCCTGTAAATTAGGAAAATTAGCTAATAGAGCCTTTGGAGACCAAGGACACTACTTTGTATAAAGCTGTACGTTTCTATTGAAGAAAGGCAGGAAATACAATTCATTTTGGACGCCATCTTCATTGGGCGTAACACACATGTCTTGCTATTGAGTGATTCTATTACATTGCCAAAAGGAGGCAACCGCATAGTGGTTATTGTCCAACTTATGGGGACGCTGGACGCCAATCCAATGAGCTACGGCGTTTTCGGAATGATTGCAGTTTTGATAATGAAGATCTTGAAACCGCCGAGCATGGATTAGGGCACACCATGATTTACATACACACCGGAATCGTAGCAAGGATTTGGTGGGCAATCTTGAAAGAATGTCAATGATCAAGTCACGTGGTATATGATGTCTAGACATGATTATGCGTGAGTGATTGTATGCGTATGTCTCTTTTCTCTTTATTTATATAACTTTTGAAACCAAGTCCACTTGGCACTTATTAATTGGATTGTACAATGAAATTATATAATATATGGTAATTATTAGTTAATTTATGGAAAACATTCTAATTTATGGTGATAAGTTAGCTAAATATGTTTAAAGATGTTAAATCTAATTTATGGTAACGAATTGAAATATAATGGGATATAACGGGTGATGGGATAGTAGAATGAAAATGAAATAGTATAACGGGTGACGTGGCAGTGGAGAAAATGAAATAGTATAACGGGTGACGTGATAGTGGAATGAAAATAAAATAGTATAACGGGTGACGGGATATAGAATGAAAATGAAATAATATAACGGGTGACGTAAAGGTGGAAGGAAATAAAAATATGATAAGTTAGTAGAATAAATAATAATTTAATATGCCGTGTGACCAAAGTTCATGGGAAAAAATAATGTAAAATATTGTCCCCAATAATATTATTACAAAATAAACTTACGTTTTTGTGGAACGAGTATACACAATGTAAATAGATAGCTCGAGCGTAGGCTGTGCATGCAAACTAGTCTTTTCTTAAAAGTTAAAACTCTTGTGTTGCGTACATACGTTTAGACTTTAGACCGAGGAACGACTGTAAATTTTCCCCCTTGCCCTAAAAGTTACTGTATAAAAAAAAGTAAAAGAATAAAATGTAATAAATTCATGGTGCACTTACCTAATACGTCACACCATCCCAACAAGCTCCATCAACGTGCACCACCGATTAGGGTTTTGGTGCACCATCGATTAGGTTTTTGGTCATACGAAATCGATCTAGCAATTGTACATGCAAATTCAATATCCTTTTCCCTTTTGTAATATCATATTTTTCAGTTTTAACAATTTTCGAGATATGTTCATTGAACATGCTAATTATTAATTCGAAGAATTAATCGTAAATTTAGAGAGATCGTATATATGTTGGGTTTATATTACTTTGGGGGTTTTGTTTGAAACTAACTTAGAACAATGGGTACGACTTCGATATTGAGGAGGAGAGTATGAGGAATTGAGGATGGTGAAAAGCTTGGATATTCTCATTATCAAGGAGGGGTATAGATATATATAGCAATACAATGTGAAAATATCAACTTAGATATTGAGGAGGAGAGCATGAGGAATTCAGGACGGTGAAAAGGCTATTTTATTATCAAATGGGGGTATAAATATATAGCAATACAATGTGAGAAATATCAACTACCTCCCTAAATTAACGAAGATATCCTAGACATTAGCTAACTATATAACGGACAGGCGGGATTTGTGGGAGGGTGTGGACGCGACGTGTGTGTTGATTTGACCGGCTCGATCACCATTAAATCAGTCAGGTTCGGACGGCTTTGAGCCTGGCGGCGTTGTGCGTGCTGCGGCTCATCGTAAGGGTACTGAGTATGAGACTCGGTGCATTCCTTTGGATTATGGCTTCCTCCCTTTCTCTTCGTTTGAAGAGTTAGAGTCGCAATTGTTGCTCTACTTTAGAGGATCCAGCGGTACTTTAGCTAGGACGCAGGATATTGGCGCAAGTTGCGGCACATATTTTCATTCATATTGGTTTTTCCATATCCAAGGGGTGTGGGCTCCCAGATTGTTTCGCGGCTCCCTACCGACTTCTTGTAATTCTTATTTATAATTTTTAGAAAAAATTTGGTACAAATGAGCAGATAATGCTGCGGGGGTGGAGGTTATGAGAATTTGAACCCGACACAACCCACATATAGGTTGAGTTCTTACCCATTAGACCAAGCTTGATCCAAATGTATAATTGTTAATATCATTACATATTTATATGATGGATATTACAAAAAAATAATAGGAGATATTTACTAACATAAATTGACTAGGTTATAATATTAACAACGAGATTATCATTTCCCCATTTACTTATATTAGATTATTAGATCGTGGAATACTTGGGTTGAGTTTTGTTGTTATTGTGGATTTACTAGTGGCTGTGACCTTGTTTTGTTGTTGTTGAACTCAACCTCTTGGTTTATTTCTGTTTTTGTTGTTGGTTTGTATTATTGGGGTACGTACTATTGGTTCTTTTATTGCCAATTGGCTTTAAGAATGAAACTCCACCGTGTTACGTTTGTGAGCTGGTCTTCTACGAGAGGATTGATATTGGACCACGATGACTATTAAAACGTTCTCTTGATCTTTTGTGTTCCATCTTTTAGACTTGGGTGCTGTAATTTTTATACATGAAATTATGACTACGTTGATTCTCTTTTACGCAAGAAAGATGCCACTTTGTTTACCTTTCAATCCCCCGCGAATAAGGTGCAGAGGTATAGTTCATAATAATCGAGACTTGTCTTAGCATTCGATCTCAAATAGATAAGTGCCACAACGATTGCCGACTTGTCGTTGCTATCATTCTGCTGAACTGTGAGCCATACATGTCGCCCGCCTGCAGCAGCTCCAATTGATCGGATTGTCAGTAGGAATAATGCTGATTGTTAAACTACAAAGTCATTGTTTGGGCCTTAACTATTAGTCTAGACTTTTGGCTCAGTTGGTTATCTAACATGGTATCAGAGCCTCTTTCCTGAGGTCTCAAGTTCAAATCCTCGTAGCCCCCTCCTTAGTCAATTCAAGTGCAATTCAAGCACAAGTCGTCGTCTATGGATCGGTATATAGTCCACGTTTCTAACACTGATCATACTCACACATTGTAGTAGACAGCCAAAATCTAACAACTTTTAAAACCTGGAGACATCTGATATTCGTGCTGGTTACTTGTAAGTTCCTCTAGTATTCAATACCCCTGTCCCCCTTCTCCCGTTCTCAATCACAATTCGATTTCTTGGTATCTTTAACATCATTTTGACACTGCACAAAGGCAGTTCCATATTACGGCTCTGATAATTTTGAAGCAGATTTCGAGATCAGATGTCATTGCAAAATTATCTTGCTCGTAAGAATTATGTTTTGCTTGATGTTACCGTTTTCTTATGCTTATTCGATCAATGCTCATTCTTACTACTATACTATTTTGTATCTTGTATGCACACTTGTAAAATGTATATACACTTGCTGCTTTCCGACATCTCTGTTTCTGATCTCTTCGTGTAGCGTGTAAAATCTATGGATGGCGTCTGATGCAAGATTTCCAAACGGTGAATTCCCCTTGCAGCATACGGTGTATTATCTAGGTATATATGTGAAGTGAATTGGCAGAAGTTAATGCATTATTAAGTCCGGTTGAATGATGTGATCTATGAATGGTTCAAAATTCTCATTGCTTTAAAGATTGTTATCACAATTTACTAGATAGCACATAGTGTATGCCAATTGGAGTCAACTATAAATGTCATCAACTTAACGGAAAGAGAGGACGTATTCAATTAACCACAAATTACTTGAAAATAAATCAAGTTTCGCAAAGGCTAATTAAGTAATTAAGGTAACTCTATTGAAAAATGTCTATGCATACTTCACACGTAATAAAAAGTGTGTCTTCACATAGGCCAAGTGAGCGACGGTATTCTCATATGATCCTCCTATAACAAAAACAAGCTTTGCTCATACGCAACTAATTCCACTATATCTCGGTGCCCTTGTGCTAGTTCCTCTACCTGTTTAGTTTCTAGGTCATAAGCCATCAAGGGTTCATTCAGAAATGACCTAGTATACAACAATCGGCCATCCGTGGTTGAGCCAAATACTCTCCAAGCGACAAATTGAGGGACCTCGTCATACATATTATTTACCGCTACTTTGAGCAAACGAGTCCACGACTTTGAGCATCCATCGTCTTTCATAATCCATATACTTGCGCTTGTCTCCCTATTTTCCCATAAAACCAGCGTATCCTGCTTGTACACGAAAGTCTTAGACCCCGATGAACAAACATCAAAGGGTAAATTTATTTGGTGAAACTTGTTATTGTCGAAATTGAAGCACAAAATCCGGTCATTCTCACTCGCATCAATTTTTCGAATAATCCAATAGCACGCCCCATTGAGATATGTACCAAAAGAGGATGGAAATATCCAGGGAGTACTAAACTTTGATTGAATTTCGGACCAAGAATTGTTGGTGGCAGAGTAAACATGAACTTTGTCTTGATTGTCTTGCCGGTCTCTGTATTTGATAACAACCTTATGATCATTATCCTTGCTTGAAAATCCAAACCCTAGCAAATAACTCAACGACATATCAAATTTGCTTATTAATAACTCGAAATCCTTGTGAGTTCTCGTTGATGGATTCCACAAACTCATCTCGGTGTTGTCCCGCGTCCGCCCATAATTTTCGACTGGGATACAGTGATGCATACAGTGATGCCACACACATATCAAGCCCTTACATGACCCGACTACACAGCTGCTGCCCAACCTCCAACAACTCATATGTTCGTCATCTGAAGGACATTTCAAAGAGGAGAAGGTTTCGTCAAAAACAAGATACTTTATAAGGGTATCATTGTTCCGGTCCAGAGGACGTAGTGCGCCAACCCAATGAGCGACGGTGTGTTTGGAATGATTGTAGTTATGAAGATGAAGTTCTTGAAACCGCCGATCATGGATTAGGGCACACCATGATTTACATACACACCGGAATCGTAGCAATGACTTCGAGGGCAATCTAGAAAGGATTTCAATTATCAACTCATGTGGTATACACGTTTCTCTTGACATGATTATTGTTTTTTTTTTTTTTTTTTTTTACATCTTGACATGATTATTGTGAACTTGGATAGTTTAGCAGAAACCTTTTGTATAAGATGATAATGCAATTTGATGAAGAGTATGTATCTCTCTGACCTTCTGCACTTCATAGAGCTTTTCTTTCCTTTTTATAGCCCATAAATTTTTTTCTTTTTCCCAAAATAATTTGGAAAGTGGACTCTCCAAAAAAAAAAAAAATAGACAAAAGAATTAAAAAAAAAATAAATTTGATGTCACTATTTTTCCGATATTTTTATTTGGATTTTTCTTATTAATTGCGAAAAAAAAAAAAACTCTGTAGACTTCTTGCCGTAAAACAGTACTCGCAATTCTTTTGGCCAAATGCTAGATATCTGATATAGTGATATGTTGATACTTATGTCGGCATCAATTTTACTATTCTAGTTTATTCTAGTTTATTTTTACTACTAGCCCTTTAAACCATTAGACAAGTAAGGAGATCAAAGTTAGCCGAGTGGTTGAAACGTAACGAACCAGGCTGAACTACTACTCAGAAGCTGAACTGAACTTAAAAGGATTGTAATTAGATATTCAATTGTATAGATATGGCATCTCTCCATCAGTGCATGTCCTTAGGATATGCTCCCTCCTACCCAAAATGTCTCCGCCTTTTGTATTGTTGTTTTAACAAGTCATGTTGCGAGCTGAGCTAATTATCGGCCAAATGAGTTGGTTCACTTGCTGCAAAAACTAGTAGATATTTTATTTTACATTACATTCTATCAACTTTACTTGATTTAAAGGCAAGATGGTATTTTATTTGGTCTAGAAATTAAAGAGCTCCCAACATAACCGGTCAAAACGGCAAAACAAAAGGCCGGAGATGTTAGTGAATTGGACTGAGTATATAACAATACCAAATCAAAATGTAGTTTAATTTAAAGCTCATGCAAGCCATTACCTTCGCGCTCCTTGAAATCCTACTATTGTCTCCTTTGCCAAGAAAGGGTATGTAGGGGATTTTATCAATCACAATACAAAAAATTCCGCAAAGGCTAAAGCCAGGGCCGGCTATTACCACGTGCAGGCCGTGCGGTCACACAGGGCCCCCAGATTTTGGGGCCCATTATATAATATTTTTGTTCATTATATGCATCACTGCATGACTGGAGCGCTGGCCTAGATGTTTTCTTCCTTGCTAAATAGCCAAGTTCGAATCCCTCTCGGCGCTTTTTTGGACCCTCTAATTTTCATCTCCTTTTCTTTCTGTGGGCCCTTCATTGCTTTGTCTTGTTTTGTTTT
>JBBYHQ010329501.1:0-14443 GCA_038382645.1 Spergularia azorica
CTAGATCAAGGTAAGATGGAGGGTTGAGATCACTTCTCATTTCTCACGAAATTAATACTTCTCATTTGATAGATTTCATATATATATATATATATATGGAAAAATGGAGAGTGAGGTAGGATATAATAATAATTTATAATGGCTCATTTGATCATTACGGAGTTTTGTGGCTACGCTGTTGGTGTTGTGGACTCGTTTGATCACTTGATGGGATGAGAAAAAAGACAATAAAAGGAGGCGTTACATACCGGAGGTCGGAGGATAATGAGACACTCAAATTGATTTTCCATAGATTTGATGTGATTGCTATTTTGTAACTTTTATTGCAAAAACTCATTGTGCAATCAGAATTTGGTATCCTCCTTTACTTTTCAATCTTGACAAAGACACATATGAAGCTAATAATTAGAACTTTATATTTTAATAATTTTATGCATGTGTGTACTGAAATAGTATGTCTATCGTATATTCGTATGCATATAATTTGAATTTTATATACATTTGAGTATTTGATGTATGTGCTTGCATTTCCAGATCGAATTTTGTGTTTCCTTCGCATTTATAGAATTGTTGTGTTTACTTTTTCTTTTTAATCGTTTAGGTAGCTCTAGTAAGTATCTCTCCATCCATTTTCAAACGACTAAATCGATTATTCTATATTATATTCCGTTAATGCTCAAATTTAACCATTAGAGTCTTAAAAGGTATTGCAGAGAGCTCTTAAATGAGATTTAACACCGCCGTTTTTCTATCTCTTTCTAAAAGTACTCTAATTTGAAATATTTAGTTGATATTGGTTGAATGATCGAGTTCTATATCAACTCAACCAGATAATCGTAGATAATATGGACCATCTATCTATGACCATAGTCCATAGGGATGGGGGTATGTAGCTCCAGAAGAAATTAGTGACCAGACAAGAAAACTAAAGAAGGGAATCCCACATTCCCACCAACGGCCGAGTCATGCACACGAGTGCATCCGTCTTCTTGTTTAAGCTGAATTTTATGTGGGCATCATTCTCTCTTTTCTTCATTTTGTGCTTTTCTTTATTTATTCCTAACAATGCCAAAAGATAAGACAAGTTAAAAATAGGGACAAAAAAACAGTGACTAAGATAGAAATATACTATAATTAAGTCAATGCAGGTCATACATTATTGTGTTAATGAGAGAAAGGGGGCCTATCGACCAAAGTATAGAAAGAGTATAGTACACATGTCCTAATAGAGATGATTGGGCATCTTGAGCAGTTGATGGGCATGGCTCGATGCATCTCGTCCGAGATGATTGAGGCTAAGTTTTGCGGAATCATATTTTGTTCTTGTGCGCACCTTTGCTCCCCTCAATTTCAGCTTTCTTTAAATAATACTAATACTTAGTCACCCATAAGCACTTAGGGTGTGAGCTAATTAAACTACCGGGTATCGAAAATTGAAACCCAAATCGAAACCCGTAAGAAGTTGTACCGAGACTAAAGCGGCAAGTAATTGTTCTAAACGGTAAAAGTAAAAACAACTTTGATTCTGTTTTGGCGTGACATTATTAGAAACATGTCATGCCGATTTCGATTCTTGAATATTTGGACACACAATATGCACCAAGAACGACCCTGGCCTATAATGTCGATCAAAATTGTTTTAAACAGTGAGTGTCGATTTCGATTTCTAACTCCTACAATTAGTGAAAGTTGTCCATGTTTTTCACGATCAAGATGTTAACATTGATCAGGAAGAAACTTTGAAGATTAACTAAACAGATTATTTCATAATTCAGGTACTAGCAACTTTAAGCAACCAATTAATTAAAGTATGGAATACTATCACCTTGACTTTCGACTTTCGACTTACTCGACCATATTTACGGACAACGGTCAATAAATGTAAATGTAGTAGCTAACTACCCTGTCTGATTGTGTCATTGTATGGGAGTACAGAATCATTGTCAATTAACTTTGGTCAGCCATTTTTTTTGACGGTTCAAGATCATATGAACGTGTGACCAGATTTTGTGTCCTAGATTAGTGTATACGGAGTAGTACTAGTACATTAATAGTTTTAATACCATATGCGTGCAAATTGTACGTTCACACGTTTTAGACTTTTAGCTAGTTCCATGGTTAACTAACAAATCCAATCCTAATACTAAAACTGGCATTTGGTGGTTGAATCCATACACGAAATAATCTACATTTTACGACATAAACTCGTTTCTTTCAAGATGTCTGTCTAATGTAGTTCTATAACTTATTTATGAGTTTTTCGAAATAGTAACCACGCACCGATCTCATCTTCACCACTAAACTAGATCTTTCAAATAAAACTTGATAATTTGGTTCCTAGCATTAAAACACATGGATGGCGACTTGAGAAAAAGAAACATATTGCAAAGTTTTTGTTTGTTCTGAGAGGTATCAATTTATAAGAGAGTGACTCCCAATTTCTTCATTTCCATAATTTTAATTTAGAGGATAAAACACCCGTCCTTCTGATAAATCGTACTCATATATAGGACACTCTAAACGTCAATTGGATGAGATCGATTGATTAAAAGTTGCATTATCTCAATTTAATCACGATTATTGTCCTGTCCTTAATGATAACCAAGTTATGTATGATCGACTAACATGCTTGGATTTTGATTGATAATGCCTTACAAACAACCCAAGGATTACCTATGATGGGGTGTTCTTGATTAATAAGTTGCCCGTCATTAGATAAACTTAGTGACTGTATTATAGGTACCCAATCTAAGTTGATGATATTGTCCAATGCTCTTAGAAGGTCCACCAATTGCGACACTCTACCAAAATTTCTCGTATGATGGGCATACAAAAAATTTCGTTAAACAAGTTACCTAGTATTGCAAGGCTAGCTAGGTCATCATTTACCAAGCCTTGAAGCCTAAAGAGGGCTAAAAATCGCGTTCGCTAAAGCTATTTAAGCTGAGCTTATTTGACTAATTTTTCCAGCCTAAAGTTAATAAAAAAACTAGCTTAAATGAGGAAGATGTTAGTGTCACGACCCAAAACAACTGCTCCACGCGCTTACAACATATGCACCAGGTTATGTATGATGTGGAGCAGTTGTTTTGGGCCGTGGCAGTATGCCTGCCCTTAAATAAATAACTGAAATAAGAGTCTAGTTTAAATATGTTTGTGAAATCCTTTTTGCTAAACAAGTGTAGTGATTGTCTAATCATAACCACCGAGCTACCAGTGACCATACATTCTAATGATTAGGGATTGGTCTAACACGCTTACGCCACAAGAAATCATACATAATCTGAAGTTTGTTGTGCCTTCTTTCTGCTTTATTTGGTACAAATTGAAGAGCTTACGTCTTCTCCGATGTTTGCTATACATTGCAGTATTGCATTGTGCACTGCGTAGACCCGACTTCTCCAAGTTATGACCTCATTTCGAGTTCAATTACTTTTCGTAAATCTTATTAGTTGTTTAGATCTTATTTACGCAAATATTAACTATCACAAGCATTTGTACATTGATTATCAGTAATAATATCGTCAAATAACCCAAGTATTCTATGCTGACATCATAAGCAATCTCAGTCGGAGTAACCCTCCCTACTTTGGTTGCTCCAATCCTTGTCCATACGACTAATCGACTATACAAAAGAGTCAACAATCTAACATCTAATGGCTCGTTAATTTGTAAGCTGTTCTTTTTAAGGCAAAAGCTTCCAGTATAATTGAGTGTAATTTACATGTGGAGTATACCAAATACTATACTACAACAATCAATTAATCTTCCATACTGTTGAAAAGACACAAATGCGAGTAGAGTCAAATATATTAGATTCAGAAATCATTTGTGGAGCCCTTGACAAACGAAAGGGAAGAATTAAGATTGCACTCATTTAACGTCCGACTGACCTACAAATGGGTTAGGTTTGGTTCTGTCCTGTAGTTTTGTCATTTATTTGTAGGTACCATTCCTACTTCATCAAGACGATACAAAACAAACAAAGCCGACAAAATTTGACACGACATAAAACCCGACTTGAAATAAGCATGGGTTGAGACTTTTGACGCATTTTGGTAAACATGTATGACCATTTATTGATGAGGTAAACATTATTCTGTAGGCTGTATTCTAGCATTTTGAGCAAGAAGGGTTAGCTCTTGTTTGCAAATGTGGGCAAGGGGAAAATGTAATGCAGTGCAGAATGGTAAGTAAATTTCGGTACCAGAGAAACCCGAATCATACCTGAACTCCATTGAGCTTCCGGGTGGTTGCTGTGATATTTTGTCGCGCTACATTGCATGCAGGTTATTCATTAGTACATCGTCTTAAAGATGCTGGATCTGCAGCTTACTACAACACTAAGATCATTAAGATACAGAGCAAAATATATAAGAACAGTAACAAGAAATCAGAAATGCTCTGCTTACAACAGCATTTTACACATCTTTTTATACCCTCTTTGTATTTGAGGTGAAGTTCAACGATCATACAGAAAACACTACAAGCAAACTGTGTAAATATCACATTGATCTTCGACAAAACGACAACCAAAATCACAATGGACGACAATCAATCCATTTCCAAGTTAACATTAACACTCAGATGAACAAAAATCTCAAACCACAGCTTACATAGTTCCTTACAGAAATTTCGGCACCTCAACGGAGCAAATACAACCAGTACGTCCCTGAAGATGAACTACTAGACAAAGTGAAGGAGATTATTTTGTACAAGAAATTAAAGATTACTATAATTAGTAACTGATCAAATAATGATATGGTCCTGATAACTTTTTTGGTATAACCAAAGTTTAGATTTAAGGGTGAACATTTGAGCTCTAGTGAGTATGACGCTTCTGTCCCATGTAGGTTCGGATCAAAGATCAATTCACCAGAAACAGCTTTAAAATCTCATGCACTCCAATCCTATAATCGAAAAAGCGCAAATGTTATTAGACATTACAAGTTCTAAACATATAATGTTTAATGATCAGAAAGTAAGTCGTGTATTTTACCATGAGTTGGTCTCCAACAGTGACTATAATTGTATCAGGGTCAGTGCTGAAGGACAATGGCCCTTTCTCGGTCTGCACGTAAAATTCGCCCTGCTCCATTGCAAGGAAGAGGCTCAGTGCATGATCATACGTCTCATGGATGTCTTCGTTGGAGATAAGTAGGCTCGGATGCATGTCGTTGTATCTGTATAAGCTTATGATGTATCTGTATAAACTTCTGCTAATTCTTCTGCAATTCTGTCCAGTTTGCTCACTACACCTTCCATCTTACGGCTGAAAAATACAAAATTAACTGTACTGAGTTTTGCATAGAACAGTAATTAAGTCTGATACATTTAGCTTCAAACTATTTGTAGAACTATAAACACTGAAGATTATGTAATGCATCAATAAACTTGACATTTTTTTGATATCAATCAGAATTACGGATAACTCTACAATTTCAGTCTCTTAATTTAGGCATGACATTCTCAGGTCGATTTTATGTGCAACCGTTACACACATGATTAAGGACTAAGGAGTTCCTTTCCTCACTTGATCTCAAAGAAGGATACCTCAAGTTTACGACTCTTGTTTATGGACAATGTAGGCTGATTTCGGTCACTACTGTGAATGATTACTGTATTACTTACATATACGAGTGTAAATGGATTCAAGAGTCAAGACCGATGCTAGATAAAACTCCCGAAATCTAAGAGTAGGAATCTCTAACTATTAGCGGAGTTTGCAGACTAAGAATTATGTCTATCTAAGAGATCAAAGATGTGACAAAGATAGCGGCTGCAGATTCTCCACGTCTTTAAAGAAGATGACAAAAAAGGAGCTTATCCCTAGCATCAAATTGTCAAAGGTACGACAATCTATGCAATTTGAATTAGCAATCATGTCGAAATCAAACAGTTATGCCTATACAACAAACAGGATCAATTGAACTAACAGTTCCTATAAGTCAAAACCAATACAATGTCTCTATGAACATTGTTTTATAGAACTAGCTAGTATCCTCCTAATTATTTCCCCATATGGCAACGTCTCTAGAAAGACTAACAACAGGAATAGCAACCACTACTCTGCACCACTTGTTAATTAAAGTCAACCACAACAAATGCAACAAGCTAAGCTAACTTCTAATCAAATAATGCAAGCAACCTCAAATTATTAACCATACATGAAAACATCATATTCATATCTACTGTAGTAAATATTGTGATAAGTTTATTAACTAGTTAAAATCAAGCAAGTTTAACTCACACTTGAAAGGAACATATAGTAGCTAAAGTCACCTACTACATTACGGATTACTCAGTCTCGGCTAAAAGTATATCACGAATAGGAAGTACGTCTTAAACTAATTCAACATGACTCTTTTTCTAGAAAGTAAATTCGAGCTTTCTTTGGTTTTGTCAAATGAGTCACAATAACTAGTATCACGTTAATCTTTTGATTGAAATAGTTCAATAACGTGGTACTAGCAGTGCAGAATTTATCGACTGTATCATACTCAAATCCACTTTCGATCGACTCACAACATAAGGTATATACACAAATTCGAACAAATCATCTACATTTCAAGCTAAGCCAAACGTGCATATAACACATGAAGTATATATGCGATAAAATGTACGTACCTAAAGTCACGATACCGATCCGAACCCATGACCTCTCGAGCCCAAAGCAACATGGCCTTATCAGACCTAAACCAAACGAACTCCTCCCTATTCCCAACCCTATCAACGAAGCTCCTCCGAAACCTAGTCTTCCTCTCATCCAACTTTTTAAAAAACAACTCCACCTCAGCCCTAACAGACCGAACCTCCTCTCGCCCGATCCCATGCCCCGTGATCCGAACCACCCCGAACTCCTGCGCTGACCGAACCAACCTATCAATGGAGTTACCGACCCTAGAGGCCAGGAGCCTGTAGTCTATCTGAGCGGGGACCCGAACCCGGGTATAATCCGGGAGCCTAAGGTACGGTATTTGTAAATTGTCGTAAAAGTACTCGTTAAGCTTACGCTCATTGACCGCACCCGACCGGGACCCTTTCCCGGTCGGGATAGGCGATGGTGGGGTCACGAACCCCATATAGACCGCCCGGTTTACGCGTGGCGACGACGAGGTTGATGTGTACGTGGACGTGGAGGTCTTGTTGTTATAGTGATCATGATTTTGTTGAGACGACGACATCATTTTGATCAGACAAGAGAGAAATGGAAGAGATGTGATGTGGCGGTATTTTCTGTTAGTTAGTTATAGCGAAAAGATGATTGAGGAATAAGAGTGGAGATGCACGTCGTATCAACATTTTTTTCCAACAATTGTTTTATGGGATGATCATTTGATTTTTATTTTTTATTTTTTTTTGTGAGTGAATTGAATGATTTGAATTATGTTTTTTAATTTAGTTTGTTGAAGATTTCGTTTAGTCTGAATTCACGTAAATTATGATATGATTTGGGTATTCTCACAAACGCCATTATATTTTGATCTAAGGGCTCAGACTCGAAACTTATCGGTTTAATTTAACCAGATGCTCATGTGTGTTCATGGTAGTACAATAATATGCTTGCATATATATATATATATGGTTAGTTAGATTTGTTGGTCTTTTCTCTCAATTCAATTGTGTGATAGACTTGGCCAAAGAAGACTGTTTTTGGGATATTCACTTTCACATACGTACGCACTCATACTCGTTCACCTTGGAAAATGTCTCGGCTTAGTGCTGAAGTTGAAATGCCATACGTCCTGCTCGAAAAAGATGTACATGTCTCACTGCACATTTAAATCAAGGGAAGTGCTAGTCGCACACCGGCGCGTGGCAAGACACCACATCACCTCACAACCATATTGACAGAACCTCCCTGAACATTAATACTGTCCTCTTCTCTAATCTTTGAGCAGTCGCGCCATGTAATATTCAAACTGTCGCCTAGGGAGTACCGACTCTCCATCATCTCACCATCTTCGTCCTTCACACAACATTGCTGCCAAGCTATCTAATATGCGCGAATAATCAGCTGCAAGACCACAGCTTTGAACACGAGGCAGCTATACTTTCAGAAGTATCTTGCAATTCCTTATTACATTATTACATTGCATTATAGATTCCAAGGACCCTCAAATTACATCACTTTATAGTTTATATACACTCCCACGATCTATACAGTTGTATAAATCATGCATACCCAGCCCTCTCCTGTTCAGAATGTTACCAAGTGCGCAACTTTCATCATGTCCATGATCGACTCCAGCCAACTGTTGTATTCAGCCACAGAAGACGGCTGAGAGTCACTAGTGGGGAGCTCATGGTCGTATCAATTTACAGGCAGTTATTGACACACCTATATAACGTTGTAACAAAGAACAGGGAAGCTTAAACAGACGACACACCGTAGGGCACCTTGACCAGGGACATATATAAGATGCTAGTGCACTCATCAGCCTTCTCCTTTTGTACTAATTTCTTTGTGCGGGCAAGTCTTTGGCATCCAAGGGAAAAAGAACAAACCTCCCACACCAAAAAAAGTACCTGTCTTTGCAATAAAAAGAGGCCGGGCAAATCTTGGTAGACAGATATTTACACACCTCCAAGATGATACCTCAGCTAGGGTCACGAAACCAGATGTTTTCCATGGCACCAACAGTCTTAGCTGCATGCCGCTTGTTTAAAGCCTGCATCAGGGCTCGATGCAACAATTGGCTACGAATGTCCATAAAAGAGCGGATCTTGCTTAACTTTCTATGGCCAGTTGAGCTCATATCATTCATGGTATCAGAGCCGCTAATGTGCTTATCGTTATACTTAAAGATCGTGTTTACCTTGGGACACAGCCTAGAACATCCTTCAGTCTTCAAATCCTTCTGTTGTAAAGAGTACTCAATATCCGAATACTCGTCCAAACTAGAAGAGCTTACTGAAATAGCATCCACACTATCGAGTACATGTCCTGCAACATAAAATGACAAGATTAATCTATAAAAATATCAAACTTCCCTTATACTACCAACATGTCAATAATTCCTGCCAAAATTACTCACATACTTTCAGACATTTCGAGTAAATAATCGGTCTACAACCATAAGCCATACCAAGTTGTGTGCCCATCAGATGGGCAAGACATACTAAGATTTGATAACCATTAACCGCTAACTATGCTTGCCATTGCTAGATATGAAACCAAAGCACTTATTTCGTGCTAAAATGTTCGGCAACTTTGGAACAAGGTGGATCCTAACATTTAATAGCAGGAAGTACTCTTCAACCACTCCAAATGCACACAAGCAGCATTTTGGACCATCCAACAATTTTTAGTTATAATCTTGAATCGGTTTCAGATTTACCTTCATGAGATACTGGTCCTTCGCATGACTTGGGAAAACCAGCAAAAGAGTCATGGGAGCCTGAGCAGGAAGGCAAGTAGGGAGGGTGGTTTTCGTCATCATCATCATCATCTTGAAAGTTGAAGCTGTGCTGCAGCTGAAGGCTTTTGGGTGAATTCAAAGCCTTCCATTCCGGAATTATAGAGGAAATTTCCTCCTCAATCATTTCAGCAATCTCATGCGGCTCCCGGTCAGTTATATCCAGCTCCTTTACCATCTCCATTGCAACCTCCATTGCAGTGTCATTGATTACATCGAATGGAAAGTGAATATTTCTGACACAGCCTTTACAAATAAGCATAAACAAAACCAATTAGAAATACAAAAGTAGGCCATGCCAGCAGAACAATATTATACTCCGTATGCCAGTAAAATAGAAACTAAAGACCGGTTTGTGAATCCCATACCATTATTGTCAGATATCTGCACTTTGAGAAAAAGGGTGTTATCTTCTGGATTAACTGTTCCTGTAATAGTCATGTCGGTGCTCTTAATATGATTATCAAGAAGAAAAGGCATTTCCGCGATCACCCCTTTCGGAGAATATATACGGAGAGGGGTTCTAGGGAGTGGCATCGGATCGTCATCAAGGGCCAGAAAAGGATCAAACAGCAGCTCGTGCGCTGGTGGCCTCGTTGAAGCATCCTCTAAGCATTTTGCCACGAACTTTCGGGCTTCTGCATCTTGGATGCGGTAAAAAGCATTCGGCTTTTTCCCCTAACATATCATTGAAGTAAGATCGGGTCAAAGGACTGGAAGACCATAGCAGGAACTTAATCTTAAAAAAATCAAAGAAACTCACTGCAGTCACTTTCTTATAGATTTGTGCTGAGTTTGAGCATTCGCTGTAAGGATACTCGGAAGTAAGCATCTCTAGTACACACATTCCAAATGAATATACATCCACGAGCTCATTGTATTCTTCATCATATAATTCTGGTGCCATAAATTCTGGAGTTCCTGCCAAATCCAAAACATATTGTGCAATGAACAATTGCGCAGGAATGTTATTTTTTCAGCCAGCAGTCCAAAACCAACACATACAAAGTGCAATCATGTCAAAGTATCTAAATCCTTAAAACACTGTGGCTAGCCAAAAGGGGTACACAACTTTTAAAATGTTCACCGACGGAAACACTCTGAGTGTCCAAATTAGTCCTCAACTACCCTCCAGATAACAAAACATAAGCTAAGGTTGAATAGCTTGATGAAACTCATGCATGCATATATTTAAGCTTGACGACTTTCTTCGGTAGAAACTTCAAGTAACTAGATAAACTTGTACATGCATACGTTTAAAAGCTAGAAAAGTTTGGGACAAACCTATAACACTGTGGGCATGCTTTGAACCGCGAAGAATTGCTGCTAACCCTAAATCACCAATCTTCACCTGTCCAAGATGACCATTAACAAAAACATTGTCGCACTTGAGGTCCCTATGAATCACAGGGGGGTCAAGGCTGTGCAGATGAACAAGACCCCGTAGTATTTGGCGGGCCCAGTTCTTGATAGCTCGAATATCTACTTCCTTATATTTCTGCCTATACCTGACAAAAGGAAACATTAATTAATACTTTACACAAATCTCCTTGAACCTCAACTCATTGTAGATATTAAATCATAGAACGATTATAGATGCAGGGTTATTCCCCAATTCAAGATGCATAAGCCATGTATTAAGTAGCATGTCTTGCGCAAAGGTTATGACTTATGAGCATTCCTATAGTAAGACCACCTCACTCCATATTTGCAAGGGATCATACCAAAGTCCAGGGTGTAACTTCTTAATGACATAGAAAGTTTAGTTTGTGCAGTTTTTGTGAAGAAAGCGAGCCATTTATCTAGAGATTATCTCGCAACATGATTATTCTGAGATTTGGACAGCTAACCACCTAACATGATTCACGTTCCAAACCAGCTCCAAAAGTGATAGACTACTCTAATCTATATGCCTTGATGACCTGAATCAAATGTGAACTCTAGGAAGAAAATAAAAAGTAAAACATGAGAATTTTATTACTCTCTTAAAGTGCCGGAGGTTAGCATTTCTGTTATGAAGTTGAATGTTCTCCGATCAGTATCTATCCAGGAGTTGTAGAATCGTATGATAGACTCGTGAGTAAGGTTCTTCAGCAGATGAACTTCAGAGTATAATCGCTGCAGTTCATCCGGAGAGCGGAGTACATCAATAAGCATCACTTGACTCCACGCCACCTCCATACCAAGCACCTCATCAAACGCTTTGTAGACAGTCTTCATGGCTCCTTTGCCCAAAATTTCTTTGAACTGCCAGAAGATGGTGCCCAAATGCTTAAATTTTTCCAATGACTAATATGCCAATAATAAGTACTTCAAGTAACAAACAGTGACCATCTAAAGAGAAATAGCAATTATAAAAGTCTGCAATCAGTCACTTCACAATTACGTTATATTTTAATAGTCAAACAAACATGTATTTGCCCCCTACAGAGAGCAGGCAAGACCTACATGAATGCTCCACAAGGAGAACCCAGATGATGAGAGGCAAAGAGGGTAGGCAAATAATGCAACTGCTTCAAAGCGGGGAGAGGTAACGGGAAATTCACAAACAATCTAATGCTAGGTAAACCCCCCACCTTTAGGCTGGATAGTAAGGATAAAGCACTGCTCCTACCCAGCTTTTCTTATTAATTAGAAGTTTCTAGATTATTTCAAACTATTACGAATTTCCATTCTGATTGCACGTTTATATGAATCCTTAAAAATGTGAGCTTCCTCAACCAAGGAACACATAATCCACGCCTGTACACAACATCACCAAGTGAAGCGGTCCTTTCCCAAAGGCTGTTGATGATTGGTAAATTTTCCAAAGCTTTTATCACCAGTCAATAAATACCTAGACTTGGTTTTGCAGGTCTTAGAAAAAAAAGATAGCACAAGACAAACTAGAATCAACGGTGACAAAGACTGCATGCCCTTCATTAGGATAGTTCTGAAGTGCAATCCTAAACTACTTCACACACATGAGTAAATGAGCTACTGGCCTATTAGCCTAATTTCCAAATTTTAAGGAGAGCATTTTATCATCAATACAAAAAGCTAACTTCGCAACATCAGGACTCAGCCAAAAAGCCATATCGCAATCTTCTTTTCAATCAGCAAAAAACATCCAATCGAAGGACACTCTTAACACATTTTTAGAATGATATTTTGAGAACTATGAAAGCATCACGCAACTTGAACCCTGGACCTGTCATACATGTGCGAACCATGGTACCACACAGTCACACACAATATGTCATCATCTCGAAGTCAAACTCACATAGCAGAAATCCAAACAATGCCTAATAACTTACCAATAAATCTAAAGTCACCCATGACATATTAAGATATCTTCCTTATATTCATGACTCCCAAACAGTACAAGTCAATTTCGAGAATAAATACAACAAGCAATCACAATCAAAACGTAGACTATTCTGTGAATCGAGCGTTTTCATTCCCCTAACCAGTCCCCTACACCAATCAAGTTGATTACTTGATTAACACCACATAAATTCAAATTGTTAAAACCATGACTCTATGATCAGAAAAGAATGATTACTAGCAATAATTTAGCAAGGCCATAAAGTCAAGAGTCAAGACCACATGATTCAATTCCATTAGCGCAACCAAGTTGAAGTGCTACTACTGACAAAATTAAGCAAATTACACCCAGCGAATCAAAAAATTAAAGCATCATGTCATTTCCACAACCAAATTCAAGTATAATTTACCACCATAAAAACATAATTGAGCAATCCCTCCATTCTTTTCATTTGTTGACGTTTTGAATATGTGTGAGAAATTCAAACATAATGTAAAGAACGGAGGGAGTATTTACCAAACGTTGGGAAATGTAAAGAACGGAGGGAGAAATTCTCGCATATTCAAACCAAACGTTACTCCGTATTCACTAAAACATCAAAAATTACGATCATATAAACAATCAAAGGATAAAAATTAGCTTAATATACATAACAAAATCAGGTTCAAACATTAACATGATCAACTGAATTATCATCACAAACATAATTAACCAATCATATAACAAACGAAAATCGATCAAAACCCGAAAAGTCGAAAACTAAATGATGAACTTACACGTCCATATCGGCCAGAGGGATCCATTTCGGCATAAGACATCTTAGAATTACTTCCTCCACAATGAACCTTAACCCTCATCATCTTCTCCATCACTTTTATACCAATAATTATTATCAACACAAACAAATGCTTTAAACTAGATTATTACAAGTATAAATCTTCCCTTGTATTATATGAGTATAATTAATTAACCAAAAACAAAGCAAATACTAGAAAATCAGGGATTTTCCATCATGATATTCATATGAAAAAGCACCAAACCACAACCAGAAAAGCCTACAACAGTTAAATTTCAGCAAAATCCAAGTCATTTTTACCACAGCACGTAAATAATCTTGATTATTAGTGACCAAATCAGTAAAAGCCATGAATTAACCAGTAGTAAAACATAAAAAATTAAAAAAAGAATCAAACTTTCTTGTTGTACGGACTAAATTGAACAAACCCAAGTGAGAAAAGTTTAAAATTTTGACAAAATCAGGATTGAAATCGAAAAGGGTTTTGTGGGTCGATGTTAATTTGAGGTAAAAACATGTGGGATTTGATTAAGGTGAAGGAGAAATGCAAGAAAAATGGGTGAAAACAGAGATAAACTTATACTTAAAAAATCTATGTCTTCTTTCTGGTATCATTTGTAAACTTGATGAAGAAGCTGAGCAGAAAGAAAAAAAAGGGGTTTGCAGACAAGTTTTTTTGGGGGAAAATTGGCAGAATTTTTTGGGCATTTTTTTGAATTGGGGGACAAAAATTGGAGCGGTGTCAACTGTTGTTGTGACTTGTGTATAATATAAGGTTTTAATAAAACAGCAGCAGCAGCAGCAGCAACAACAACAAGAACAACAACTATTACTTATTCAAGAATAACTAGCTTTTGGCCCCGTGAAAATCACGGGTGCGTTAATGAGACTTGCTTCGGCACATCTTTTATACATTTCTTT
>JBBYHQ010329552.1:0-14441 GCA_038382645.1 Spergularia azorica
AGTTGCATAGCTCTGTCTTTGTCTAATTCAGGTAGGATGATAGGAAGCAAACTGCCAAAAGGTATTTGCTTTTGCCGGGGAGTTGAGGCACCAACCTGCTCCGGAACTGGAACTGGTTGATTACCACTTATTCTCTGCACGTTTGATGATTGAGATCCACTGCTTGGATTATGCATCCTATCCTGTTCAGGCATCTGAGGATGTGATCTTCCTGATATTTGCATTTGTGTTGAAGCTAAAGACTGAGAGTAGTGTCCCGAATTTGGATCTACTTGATGTCCCTGATTGTCAACCTGCATGGGGTTGTATTGCATATGGAGCCCACTATGTGCTTGAGTGCTATTAACTTCTTGTTTGATATCTATACTTGAACCTTGTTCCTTCACGTCAACTTTTGATGATGCCTGTTCTTCTCGCTGCTCTTGGTCTCTTCCTTCCTGCTGCTGGGATTGGTTGGTGCTGTTTTCGTCTTGGTTAGAAGGTTGCCACTGTGAGTACATCTGACTTGAAGCTTGAATGCTATCTTGAGAAAAAGCTGTAACAGTTTCACCAGAGGATACAGCCTTATTATTTATGTGGAGAAAATGAAAAATCAAATAATACTGAAGATAATTTTAGTTGTTGCCAAAGAAAGCAGCATCAGTCTCAAACTTTCAACGCCAAGATACTAGATAACTTGTTAGATCCAGTCTCAGCAGAAGATAAAACAACATGATAACTGATTATAGACATAAACAGTTCACAGCAAATGTAAGTACAGAGTATTATATTCTCAATATAACAAAAGGGTATGGCACCAGTAAAATAAAAAGGCCTACTAATCTGCGGTAGGGATAATACATACTTAAAGAGGGGCGCTTACAAGTCTCGGGCTCCTTAGTATTGGATGTGCCACCATCCATTAGAGCAGCAGTAAATGCTTCAACTTCTGCTCCAGAGTGCATTGACTCATCCTGGTTTCCCCACCAGCAATTGCGCAAGATCATCAATATCCCAGAAAGAATTCAGAACATAGAGATGGAAGGTGAGAGATATATACCTCATCCTCTTCCAGGAGCCTCATGATAGAGGGGTCCATCCCACTCCTCAAGATCTAAACAAAATCGTTTGCTACAACTGAAATGAAATCGAAGTAAGGAAATCAAACAAAATGGGGTCCATGTTATGAAACCGTCTCATTACATTATCGTCACCAAAATGCCAAACAACAGATCCCGCTCTATAAATGTGACTAAACAATCATACAAAAGTCGATCACCCATGGTATGTAACAATCTTTGTTCTTCACATATGATCCATCTATATATACAATTACGTAACAAAATCAATTTCAAAGCTAAAAATTCAAGCTAACCAACTTACGAATTCCACTAATTGCTAAAAATTCAAGAACATCCATCTCTTATTTCTATCCTAACTAACAAATACTGAATAACAACATAATCCAAATTAAGCACGATTTCACGAATTCAATCAAACACTACATAAGTGATAAGTACATAAACTAATTGCAATAATACGATTAGTAAATCAAATTACCATCGAAAATACGAAATTCGGGATTTAAGGGTAGAAAATTTGAACAACTCGAGTGCCTAATTAAAATTAGAGGAGAGAAAACAAAGTTTGAGTCTTTTATAACAACAATTCTCCGAAACAACGAAATCCCACAATACAATCTATAACATCAATAAAATCATGGTATCAAATTCTTGAAAATCCCAGCAAAATCAAAGGAAATTATAACATTACTGATCAAATAATAAAAGGAAGAATCAAGATTATTGAAATTACCGATTGCGAAACCCGATTTCTTGGCGCCGGCAATGCAATTGAACCTGAAAACAATCAAATAATTGCAAAAACAAAGATGGGACATTCAAATTTAGAACATTAAATTGCAAAATATGAGAATAAAGGAGGACAAAACCGCAAAATCAAGGGTTCGGCTAGAAAATAGGAAGAAATATAGAAATATAAAGAGAAAAGAAAAACCTTGTATTGGAAAAGGGGTGATGAATAAAATTGGAGAAGATGAAGGGGGGAGTGATGACTGAGAGAGAAAGAGAGGGGGAAAAAATGGGGGAAGATGAATGCGTATTTATATACAACACTACCGCCGACGTCATATATGGAGCACGTATTTTTCAAATTAATTTTCTTTTTTGCTTTTAATTTTTTTTAATTTAGAGGGATAATCGATTTCATTAATTAATACTAGTAGGCAATACGACATTTATATAATAATATAATCGATATAAATCGATTACTAAACTACCAAAATCGCACAAAACTATCTAGAAAAATAAGGATCGCTAATGTTAAAATATGACGCTTCTGTGTATGGTCTATCACATTGTTGTTTCTTGAAACCTTGATGCAGATTCGAATAGCATACATGATAAACTAATGCTAAACTGAATCATGACAGAAATAGTGAATGAAATGCACTAATGTTTTTGTTGTTTGTGTTTTATGAACAGAAAAATAGAAGGATAGACAGAGAGAGATTGAGTCCACGGGAGCTTAACCCGATCTAATATGATCTAAACCAAATTTACTACTCGTAATTTATTTCCTTTATTGAGTCAGAGTCGTAGATAGGGTTGGCAAACCCGACCCGCCTATTTCATTTACCCGATAGGCCCCGAAATTGTGGTCAACCAAACCTATTCCGATGATGACCCGAATCGATACAACCCGATGATGACCCTACCCGACCTCCTATTACCTGACAATGACCCCACTCGTGATGCCAAAAATTGAACTAACGCCCTTAGATGACCATTTGTAACTAAGCACAAATTTTCCTCGATAGGACCATCCCAAAATCGACCCGATCCGAAGGATCATCTGACCCAGTATGATCCAACTTGATACAAATCGACTCGACACCGACCCGGGTACCCGACGACCCATTTGCCATCTAGTCGTAGAGAACAGACCCAAATGAGAGCGACCACCATGTCTACTCCTACATTGTCTAATTCCTGTCACTAAAAACATTCGAGAAGAACAAGAAAAATTACTTCATTTTGCAAACTCTTTATTTATCACGAAAACCCATTAACCCAAAAGCCTGAAGATGAACAGCCAAACCCAGAACCAGAAAGAAGATGTCGAAAATCCCTTCTTAGAAGTTTCAAAAGCAACTGATGATCTCTACAAAATCGAGACACATTTTTCCCGCAAAACCCAGATGACAAAATCTCCGAATTACAGCTACAATCTCACCACTGTCTCAATCTTCTCGACTCCATCCCACTCGGTATACTTCTCCCAATCACATATATTTAATTTGTCATTTATTTTTGTTTTCATAAATAAAAATGTAATTGTGAATTGGTTTTTTTTTTTTTTTTGCTTCAATCTGACTGTTGTGGGTTATATTTTACTTCAATTTTTATGTTGTTGTTATTTGTTTTTGTGGGTAATTTATAGGTTTTGATTTGGTTTTCTAGATTGGCATGTGTATAAGTGTGTGTATGCATGAAATGGTAAGTGTCCGGGTTAGAAAAATGTGAACTTGAGGCTAGTTTGATCGAATGAGACAGGATATTATTGTGTTGTTTCGAAAACGACATCGGGTTTTTCCTGCTGTTGTGTTATTTGATCTGCTGCCTTGGCTTGGAATATCACCTGGTTATTGCTAGTAAGCTAGCTATGCTATTGCTCGGAGCTTGTGTGCATCTATCGTGGAAGGAAAAATCGATGTCGAGAAGTAACCAATGTGCATTTACAACAATGCTGTTTGTTCTATTACAATGTATTGAAAAGTTACCCCTTGGATAAGTCATATGATTTTAGTTAAAAGTGAGAAAAAGTTTACGGTATTATATGTCCATTTCCTGTAATATTGTGATAATACCATCCCTGTATTTTGTGCTGTTGGGATATTTCATTGTAAACTTATGTCTTATCTTGCAGAATCCAGAAATTCAAAAGTGCATCGTGCGACTTATGAACATCTGAAAGGAAAAATACTGGATGTGTTTCCAGATTATAGGAAAGAAGCAGAAGATCATCTTTCTAAAGCTGTAGGTACTTGTGCTTTATGGCTGCCTTGTTTACTTTTCTTGGTTAAAGTGCTCATGTTACGTCCTTCACTACTGCCTCCAGGTTAAGTTGAATCTGTGCCTCACGGATGCTTGGTTATCTCTAGGGAATTGCTTATGGAAGAAAGGAGAACTAATTTCTGCAAGGACCTGTTTAGAATGTGCATTGAGCAAGGTCATACATAATTTTTTTTTGATATCTTTCTTCCTGATGTCGTAAGATGGTCAATTATGTTTTAATAAGTTTTTGCTTATATCTTACAGGGTCCAGAGAAGAAGATACTATGCCAGTTATCAATGCTGGAAAGAAAAATGGCTAAAGGCATGTGTATGATTTTCTCTGATACTTTTTTTAGTCTTTTTCATTGTATATTTGGCATGCTTGTGGCCTGTGGTTTAAGAGTGCTGCTGAGAAATCTATTACATTGCGGACGTTGCTGTGCATTTATGCTTTGAAATAGTGTTGGTGTACTTAACTTTGAAACGAGCTTCAAGGAATGCAATGCAAAGTACACAATGATGATGCCTTAAATGAAATACTACGCACAATTTAGCTCCATTATTTTTCCCCATCACCCCCGTCCTCAAACATTTCCTCTAAGAAGTATATTCATTATTATCAAGCCCCGAGCATTTTCAGGACCTTGGGATTGTCAAGATTTGCATTTTAAAATGATATTTGAAACATTAATACATTTCCACAATCATTAGAGTCTTAAGATTCTTTATTTTATAGCAGATATGGCAAGGAGGCCGAGTGAATTCACCTAAAGAATTTCGTTGTTAGTTAGTTTAAAGTTCTTATTCATATCTTATTTGAGGATATATGCAGCTAATCGTATTGATGGATAAAATTCCGCACGGGGTTGTTGATATCAACAAGACGCAGCCTGATAGCATCTGCCGGTGGGTAGTTCTGCTAATGGGTAAAAAAAGACTGATATCCTAGTCTGTGGACATCCCTTGCTCAACTCTTGTTTGTGTTTAGGCTTTCCCTCGATTCCAGACTTCCTCCAGCAATTGACAGGTTGCTCTAAATATATAGTTTTTTTAATAGAATTCTGATGAATGTCTGCTTTTTCTCTGTTTTTCTGTGGGTGTTGGTTGGATTGCTGTCTCTGATCATGTTTTTCTCGTTAGTGCCTGCTTGTTGTCTGTCGGTTTTTGTACCTTCAATGGATGTCTCTTTTTCATACATGCAGGTAGTGAAGATGAAGCACGACTAGTTGAAGAGAGTATTAAACATGCTAAAGAAGCTATAGCCTTGGATGTGAAGGATGGAAGTTCTTGGTGTAAGATTCTGAGATATTCTCTACTGATCCAAACATGATATACATGTTTTTCTATGTTGTGCCTGTCTTGTTGCTAAGTACTTAATCTGCTTAGTACATTCACCCGTCTTTCATAGTTATTTACTCTGTTTATATATCCTGGAATTGCCTGATAATTGAGGCATTCGGTGTGAGTAGGTTTCTTCTGGCTTATTAGATAGCACGGAAGTGTAAGTTCGATTATTTCGTGGTCCAGTAGTTTCTTCTCCCTACTGGGAACAATTTTTACATCTCAAGTTTTTCCTTGACCAGATAACCTTGGGAATGCATGTCTTACAAGCTTTTTCGTGTCCGGAGCTTGGGATCATTCAAAACTTTTTCAGTCATTAAAAGCCTACCAAATTGCCGTAAGTGTTTGGTTTTGTCAAAGGAACATTTTTTTGTTCCTCTTCTGTACACACTCTCTTGTTTCTTAAATTCATTTGGTAGTGCAAAATATTGGGTCGTTGTTTCTTAGGTCAATAAGAGCATCTAGCCTTATCAAGGTCGCAGAAAATTTGTGATGAATCCAAAAAGTTGGAACCATTGTTCCCTACTTTTCCTTGGTGGGAGCTTCTTTAGAGACAGGTGTGATTAACCTCACATGGAACTCAGAGGAGTAGATACAATAGGATGGTCTTTGTAGAAGATAGGTGGTGAATCTGCCATTTTAGTGACATAAAAGCTGTAAAATACAAAGGAACAATAGTACGAGGATCTTCAAGTGGCCTTGGACTCCCAAAGTGTAATGCCTTTTAAGTAATGACTGATATGATAATTGATTGCACGAGTAATTCTCCAACTGACTTCCTACTTATAAAATCCTTGATAGATTATTCCCAAGTGAAACCCCATAACAAAACGACCAACGTTGCCCTTCACCTTTCCTTCTGGAAGTCTTGCTGGGTTAAGGGGCTCTTCTATAACGTAATGTTTCTGTTTCTTATTCTGAAATCCGAACTTTGTCCCATAACCTGGGCTGAAGATGACAAACTTGTTATTATATTTTTGTTGTATTTCATATGCACATGAGAAGACAAAAAGACTCCACATGCTTTCAGAAATGGGTAACCTGAATGGTTTGGTTGCTCTTTTTATTTTTTGTACATTCTTGCTCCTTTAGAACTGGTCATTTTTTTTTCACATGGTCGTCAGTCAGCTAGAAGCGATTGGCGTTTTTAGTTTGATTAGTAAAAAGGATGCTGATAGAGGACCAACTTTGAATCCTGCATCAGCTGTGTGGATTGTTGCTCTTACAGTCACAAATGTCTCACAGGAGAAAGATGAAACTATGAAGTCCAATCCTGATCTTTTCTTCAACTGTGCGATTGTGAGTTGAATATTTTTTTTATTATAGTCCTGTCGTTTCTTCATCTACAAATGGCTCATAGCAACTTCAGAGTTTAGAAGCGAGCAGTGGACCTGTACTTGGTGCTGTAGCCTTAAACACTGAGCTAATTTTTTCAGGTGAACAAATATCTAGAAAATTACGAGAAGGCCCTTAGTGGATTTGAAGCAGCTTCGAAGATTGATCCTAGCCTGAATGCTTCTGGAGAGGTCAACAAAATGATCAGCCTTCTTGATGACTTGGACACTTCACTCACGGTAAAATATTTCCTGATGATGCTTTATGTTCTACGCTGCTCTGTTGTGATGAACTCTCATTAGTAAGATAAAATGGAAGAATCGGGGAAAAGATAGCATTTGCAACATTATAGTGATATGAAGCTATAAAATACAAGTAATGATGGTATGAAGAGTTGAGGAGCTTTGACTCTTTGACTCTCGAGTGGCCTTGGACTACAATTGAAAAATCACCAGATGATAAATGATATTTGATGACAGATTGAATGAAGATTTACCCTAGTGACTTCCTATTTATAATATCATAGCTAGATTATTTCCTAAGTAAACCCAAGCCTAAAAGACATTTTTGCCCTTCCCATTTCCTTCTAGAAGGTGTGTAGGCTTTGATGGCTTTTCCATTACATATGTCTAACTCCTCAATTGTTACATTGTTATGGTGATGAGAATGGTGATGCATGTATTTTAAATGATCGAATGTTGTCTCCAGCTGATCATCGAGGAGACTTCTGTTTCCTTGGAAAGTTTAAGAGGATTTTTTTTGGTTTACTCTAGTAAAACACAAAGAGTTTTAATTTTATTTTATTATTTTAAGGAAGGGCTCCTAAAGCGGAGTGCATAAGAATTCAGCTGTGTCGAAAAAAAACTATGAATTTTGAACCTTGAATAGAGAATATGAGGAATACAGAATTTCGTGGTGTATGTTGCTTAGACTTGGGTAATATCTTTGTTAAGCATGAAAACATTTCTGCTGTAATGTCTTTTCCTGCTCAACCTTGGTTAGTTGTTGTTGGGCTTTGCTCAAACCAACTTTAATTTAATAAAAAAAGGTTGAATCTGTCATAAACAGGGTCATGTAGAGTCAAAATGAAGTGTTCTGATGTTAACGACAACAACAAAGCCTTAGTCCTCAATGATTTGGCGTCAGCATGAATCACTTTATGGACTCATCAATATGGGAAGTACACAAAAAGGGGAAAGTAGAAAAATGAAAAGTAAAACAAGCAAGAAAACAAAGCAAGGGCTGAGTATTTTTTTTTTTTTTTTTTTGGTATCCATTTAAAAGATTCAGCAGTTGAAAAGTGGTGTTTTGCATACTTGCTCTTGAATTGAATAAGGAACCTTTAACATGTCTCTCAGCTGCACTGGATAGTAATCTGGATGTGTAATATTATCTGGTATCTAAGAATGCAATTTCTTTTTACATGGGCATGACTGTTCCTTGCATTTGTGAATTCGGAGAGAAAAAGTCATATTAAACCATATGAAGTGATAAATGGAACCTACAATGTTGACGTGTAGTGCTCTTTTGTTGTTGAAGTTCCTTTCTCAAGTAATAGTTGTGGACATGTTTGGCAACAGAAACTGACGAAATCTGAACGGCTTGCTGGTCCTGTGTTATCTCTAGCTACTGTTGATGGTAAGGCAGATGAGTGCTATGACCCAAAACTTATGTATCTTTCACATAATAATAACTGAGCCATTTTGCTCTATGAATGACTTACTAGGTTTCCTTGCCCAATTTTGATTCAGCATATCCATCTCACAAAAAGGCAACGGTAGATCTTCTGTACGAGGGCCTTAACACGTCAACTGCAGTCATGGGCAAAGTCCTTCTCGTTGTCAAGCATGAAAATGTTTCTCCATTGTGAGTCTTCTTGTCTAGATAGGGCTCCTTTGTTAACTTTGCTAGGCTTGAAGTTCATTTACAGTTTCTTCTTACGTAAAGTCTCACACTTTTGTGCCTTTTTCTGGCTTTCTCTGTATAATTGAAAGAAGGTATTAGTAGGATGAGAAATGGGGTTAGCAAGTTATTCGCTTATGTACTTGTCTGTTTGTTGTGATCTGTTTCTGTTGATTGTCTCAATATTTGGAAGAGAGAATTGCATTGGTTTATTTGTTTGATACAGTTAAATTTTATCTAGAATTCCTTTTTCTTTTGTTTATTGTTGGCCTTTATTAAGCTTATCTTGTGTGTATGGTGGGGGCCTGAGAGCTTAAAGGTCTTAGTTACTCTAGCTGGTGTTTTCACCTGTAACACAAAGTGAGGGGAGGTAGCTTATTGGCTTAAGCTTAAAAATTAATGTCTGTGTGCTAGATCTTTATCCACTGAGTGGATTTACAATATCTAATTTCTAATTTTACTGTGCAGTTATTATCTGGCCTGCGACTCAAATCACTCGTATTTCGTTCTATCTGTCTATGGGATAGATGCTAATGCGGTAAGATGAATTTTTTGTGACTATAATTCTAGCATATCTCATGCCTTTAGGGAAGCTTCTTCCTTATTTCCTTTTGAAATAAAAAACACAGTAGAATATCGTTGGTTTCCGTAGGAAGTTAATCGAGCAAAGAGAGAAGATGATTTTGGCCTTTTGGGTATGTTTTTTGTATTTTATTTTTCGGCATCATACTGAACAGCACTAGCAGCAATTATGCATGTAAAGGAGTGCCTTTAGATCTTCCTGGTTCATAATTGAAGAAAACTACCACTCCCTCACAATAAAGACAACTTAAAGACGCTAAACAGGAAGTTAGAAAGCCTAAAAGACAGATAGTAAATCAGTAGATTTGTTGTGAATTAACTGTCATCTTCAACAAATATGAAACTGGAATAGTGAATCGATCAAATATGCTATAAAATTTGACTACTGTTTGGTTTCGGACAAGCATGACTGACGGTTTGGTTAAGTCCTCTACTCTACGATTGAGAAGGTCTTTTCTAGTGAGAAAATGTAAGATTATGCTAGTCTAGCAACATGCTATATACATCTTCAGATAAATAGAAAGCAACATATATTCTTTTATGTAATGTCTCCTGGTACCATTAGCAATTCAATTTCTTCTGTTACTGAACAATGCCATTTATTAGGACCACATTTACGAAAATAGGTTGTTAGGCTGATTGTTGAAGCTTGTCTCAAGTGAACACCTGACCAGGGTATAGTAGCAAAGTTGTGTATCAATCTTGCTACTTATCTTCACCATGATGATTGAACTTGAGCGAAAGGCCCTCTTGTGTAACATATATACTTTTCTTTAGTGGATAAACTAGTCCCATCATATACCAAACTAGTTCTGAATCTGTGTTAGCAGGTGCGAATGCCTTTCTAATAGTCCGGGAGGTATTGCCAGGAGGGATTTCAAAAGGCTTTACGCTTTAACATAACATACATGGATTCCCTTGCCAATTCGATCTTCTGAACTTATATCCATATCCATACAGTTGTATATGGGGCAACTGTATTCTTCTCCAAGTGCAACCAAGTGTGAGAAAGTTCCCAATCACTTATTGCTTATGGCCATTATCTTCCCAACAAAGTTGATATTAAACCAATCCGAGCATGTAGATCGGAGCTCCAACACCCTAGGTCGTAGGCTAATTGCTTTAGAATCAGCCACCTTGCTTTAGTAGAAACTCCAGCAAGTTGGATGTTTTTTTGCCCAAAATATTTATAACGTGAGCCTAAAGCATATGGCAATTTATGTTAAGTGACCACAAAGCATTTTGGGACTGTGGCAACGTGACATTTCTCCTTGAAATTAAAAGCGTAACATTGGCCATCAGTTGCATGTGGAGCAAATGCAAGCAGAGTTCTCATCAGGATGGCATTACTTTTTACAGCTTTCATCCTCGTAAAGAATAGTTCAAGTCTATGTATGATCAATTTTTTGTACTTAGATGTTTGCCATTAGACTAATTATTCTTTGGCTTTGGGATATAATGGAATAAAGCAAAATGGCTCATAAAACTGTCGGTGCTTCTAATATTGTGAAGTAGCAGTCAATCGGTGCGATTCTTGAAGCAATTTTCATTTTGGGTCATCCGTGCGCAGCCTCTCTATGTTTCAATAGGGGTAAGACTTGCCTGCATCCGACCCCCCCTTACCCCGCCTTATGGCGGGAGCCTATAAGGCACTGGGGTAAAGATGTTGTAGATGTTTGCCATTAGGTAAGATTTTAATCTATCTTTCTATTTGGGCACCAGATCAGGAAAGGAGATCAAATAACAATCCTGCAACCTTGGTTCAAGAGCGTCAGATGTTCGTGGAAAGAGAAAGTAAGTTCTAACATGTCAACTTTTTAATTATTCATCTCCTCGATTCTGTTTTCTGCTGTCTAAATATTGCTTCTCATACTCCTGCATTTATGTACATGGCCTGTTCTTATAAAAATTCCAGGCTTACCAATTCAAATCAATCCGCATTGACTTTAAAGAACAGATGATTGTGAACGGCAAAGCTCTTTCTTCTAATCAAGCCATCCGTTCATCAGTTTACGCACAACATAAGCCAACTTAGTGTCTCCCAGGTCTGAAGATAGGGTACATATGTGAGGAAATGTAATGCTGAAGTATTTCTTACTGCCATTGGTTTGTACATGTTTTTGTGTAAACTCTGTAAAGTTCCCCCAAACATGGTTAACATATGGGTTCACTCAAGTGCTACCATGGCTTGCCGAAGTGTTGTTTGAAAAGTATTTCGAGGTCTATTTTGTCGATAACATGATCTGAGAATCAGTGTCCCAGAGTTAAGAAATTCCGATTGGCTGCAGTGTCTATTCTAGAGACTGAGTGATCCTTATGCCAACCAGAAAGGTAAAAAACAGGGATAGTTTCACTGATCGGGCTAACTTATTTGGCAACTGCTATTTATGCACTCATTGTAATTGTCTTGTCCGCCTTTATTTTTGTGATGTAATGAACAACAGAAAAAAGAGCGACAGCATTGTGATTCTGGAGCACTGAAAGATTGACCCCTTTTCTAAGGGCGAGTGAATTTTACGCGAAAATCATAACTTACTCTGGTGATTAGTACTATTCATGGCAATGGACGCAAGAGGGAGGTCGATGGTGGCTGGCCGTTCAATTGGGGAAAAAAAAGATGGTAGAGGGAGAGACAGGGATGAAAGTGAACAGTCAAGTTATTCAATCGATTTGTAGGATTGATCGGGGATAAGTGATTGAATAGAGAATATGAGAAGTGGAGCAACGAAGACGCATTGGAGGATCGGGTTTAGGAACTAGAGGGCTTCAGAACTCGGGGAGGTGGAGGCATTGTTCCCACGACTCGTGCGTGGGAGACGAACCTCGGGTTTGCTTCAGTGTAGTTGCGTGAGGGTTGTTGCGGTGGGTAAGATGTTGTGTATTAGCTTGGGTTATTACCACTCTTCTAATTCTATTAGGTCTCTGTATTGGGTTATTACTTATAACCTACGTAGCCAATCGATCAATCAATTAGGGTAAGAATTTTTGAGTTCAGACTAATTCGTCATATCCATGGGAGCCAAACCCGTCACTATGATGAACCCGATTATCGATGATGACTCTGGTAAAACATTGCCTGTTCATAAGGAATTAATGCTCTGTTTATTTCGATTTGTGGACGGTCGCAAAGATCAGTCCCACATGCTTTGTGTTAAGTCGTAGTGAGTATTCCATGTTTTGTGTTTTCGCAGACGTTGAGCGTGGTTGTGCAGATGTTGTGCGACTAAGAAGAGAAGAGCCGCCAGCGCATTGCATTCTGAAAATTGATTCATTCTCTATGCTACAAAAAGCGCTTTCTGATACTTCTTTTGAATCAACTCAATTTAGTGCAGGTGGACACACTTGGTGAGATCGATACTCAACAGTTTACCTATATCAGTACATAAATACATGATATATACTCCCTCCCTTCAAATCCAAATAACCTGTTATGAATCAAAACACGTAGTCTCGGATTTTTCGGATTACAAGAGAGCTAGGGTCTATCAAAGTTTTGTTTGATAGATAGAGTATATACAGTGTATAAGAACTAGTATTTTGGGTAATGCACCATGATGTGATTTTGCTCATCAATTTCTGATGTCCGGCCAGGGTGATGACGGTTTATCCGAATGGCAACAAGAAAGAACAAGGCGGAGGTTGGCTTTCTGTTTATGTGTCCATGGTCTATGAAGTCAACCGCAGTGATGTTGTCCGAGCACAACTCCGATTTTTCATCTATGATCAGATCAGGGATAACTATCTCTGCGTCCAATGTACGTAGCATTCTATCACTAATACTTATCTATATTTGCATAAACTTTTGGAAATGTTTTTTCGTGGATTTTATTTATTGTTTAAAGTTCAGAAAATTTTGAATGCTTTTTCGAACGTTCTACATTTCTTTAGGCCTAATAAATTGTCCAACTACCGTGGTAATTTGGAGCAGATGTAAAAGATAAGCGATTCTATGCAATGCAGAATATGTGGGGAATTCCACAATTTCTATCACTTGCTACATTTACTGATGCTTCCAAAGGATTTCTAGTCAATGATCGCTGTGTATTTGGAGCCGAGGTTCTTCTTCCCAATGGTTGTGTTCGCATACCTACTCTTTCTATTGTGGATAAGGGCTGTAACAAGACCTTCACATGGAGAATCGAAAAGTTCTCCGAGCTAGTTCAACCATTATACTCAGCAAACTTCTCCTTTGGTGAATGGACATGGTATGCAATTTTACATTTTAAAGGTTCGGTTTGAATTTGAAAGAAAAAAATTTAAACAACCAAGTCATTATTTGCGGGAGGCTGGGGGGGGGGGTGTTCTGGTAGACGTACTGCCAAATTCCTGACGTGCTCTATGGTCTCTTTCCCTTAGAGAGTGAGCATGAACCCTCAAGTTCTCGAAGTCGCACTTTTAAGCTAAGTATCTACTCTATCCCACTTTTAAGAAAGATTTGACAGTGTAGAATCTAAATATCATTGTTTGTCGATCCATTATATGTGCAGGGCTTTGAATTTGTATCCGAATGGCAGTGAACCGAACGTGAATAGCCTGTCACTGTTTCTGAAACTTAAAAATACCAAGGATCTAATTTGCGGTAACAAATTGTATGCGAAGTACACCCTGTCCATACAGAATCAAACGACAGGCCAAGACTACGTATGTAGAACTGGTGAGATAACTTTTCACATTCTCATACAACTCTAGTCGATAGACAAAACTCGTATAATATGTGAATTGTGAGTTGTCATTATCAAAGAGAGCTGATTATTGCTTGTTTGGCTCATCTTACATGCGCGCGCGGTTGTCTGAGCTAATCACGCACATATCTAAATTTGGCTTTTGACATGGTGCATGCAGCTTATCACTGGTTTACTTCAAAATCATATAATTGGGGCTACTCGAAGCTTCTTGGGCTTGACAAGCTCGCCTTTCAAAGGACTCCTTGCTCATTAAGGATACCCTGATGGTTGAAGTTCGTATGGAAGTCATGTTCGTGTTGAAAGACGACAAGGTGAAGCAAAACGAAGAGCAGGGAAAGAGCACAACATAAAATGTGCTGATTTGAATTGTGGCTAGTTCAAGATATTGAGATCTATCCGAGTGTAAATTTAGCCTTATCGATTCTTTCATGCTCAAAAGACATATATACATATACTAGTATATGTTTTTTGGGTTAATTCACGTGGTACCCTCGTGTTTTGCCGATTTGCACGTGGTACCCAATGTTTTGCAAATTTGTAC